>RJWM01013060.1:0-54942 GCA_004363535.1 Dasyprocta punctata | reverse complement strand
AACAACATTCCTGAGAACAAAACTATGAAAATTTGAAATAAACATACAGATTCTGCATAATAAGATCAGAATGGAGGTGTATAAAAGCCTAGTCCAGACTCTTAGGTGGGAATAGTCAGTGAGCTGTCAGTAACTTTTTTTCCAGGTCAGATGAAGCTTGAAGCTAGTAAGAGCTATTGGATCATTCAGATGTATCAATCTTTTTTTTTTTTTAATAGATGGGAAGTATGGAGTCAGAGGTTCATTCCTTTCAGTTTGGCTGTACAAGGATTCTTAAAATACCAAGAAAGCCCTTATCCAGTGGAACTGTAAAGAATTTTTTTGGAGCTATCTCTTCCATAAAATCACCAAACTTGTAGAAAGTAGATCACTCTTCTTTCCACTGTAAAAAGATTGTTTTACTAAAAAGTAATTTTTATTAATAGCCCTAATGAGTTCTTGACACTTTTATTAACAATTCTCACTTTTATTGCTAAAGAGTGCAGGGCAGTGGTGGCGAACCTATGACGTGCCACAACCGGCACACAGAGCCCTCTCTGTTGGCACTCAGGTGAAGCTGCCCTAGCAGCTGAGCATCAGATCTTCAGGTGTAACTGCAGAGTTGACATTTTGTGATAAATAAGTGGGTTTTGCGTTGCAGTTTGGACAGTCTGTCTCTAAGAGGGTTGCCATCACTGGTCTAAGGCTACAAGGTAAGCCTAGTGGTGTATGTCTGTAATTCTGGAACCCAGGAGAGTGAGGCAGGGGGATCACAGAAAGTTGAAGGCTGGCCTGTGCTGCATAAAGAGTCCAAAGAAGTAGAGGGGAAAGATGCACAGATGTTTCTGTAATGATTTCAAAGGGAGAAAGCATGTGTTTCCCAAAGAGGATGGCACAATGAATTCATCTTCTATTAGTGCTGGGTGAGGCCCGTAAAACTTTAGGAAAGTTTTTGAGGTCTGGGCAAGAGGGATCACCAGCTAAATACTTTAGGTTCATTTCAAGAGAAAGTATAAAGCTACCATTTCCTTTTTCATATTCCTATTACTTTTACCTGGGAATGTATAATCCAATGTTAAAGTCATTTTTATTTAGGAGGAAAAAAACAAAAATTTATGTTTTTCTAGAATATATGTACAAGAGAAGAAGGGCTGATCAGAAAACAATGAACTTCAATCAATGGTCCCAAAGTAAAGGAAGTAAAGATTATAAGTTTGGATAGAAATCATGGCTGAGAGGAATTTTAATCCTGTAACTTCAGTGTTTAAATATTCCAAGGGAGGGGCTGCTGGAACTATGTAGGATTTAAAGTAGAGATTGGAGCTGGTATCAGTTAAAATGGGGTAGAACTCAAGCGCGATTTGAGTATGTATTCTCTCAAGGAATTTGAAAAGAGGAGTAGAGGCAGCTTCTTTGGTTCCTGAGTCCTGTCAGATTTTATTTTCAGGAATTTCGAAGTCAGTGGGTTTAGGTTGAAACAGAAAAGATGTGGAAACCCATAATACTTCATCAGTTTATTCAGTCTCATGTAATTAATTCTTATTCTGCTTGATAAGTTAGTGATTTCACAAATCCAATTTCTTCATTAGAGTTTTGGAAAATTCTTTCCCAGTCCAGAGTTATTGGAAACCTATACTTGTCAGAATTATTTCTGTCCTTTCCATTAGTTTTCTTATAGTTATAATACCTCAGAATTATAATTGTTTACCAAAAGCTTCCAGAAAAACCATTAAAATAGCAATTTAACTGTGGATATCATTTAAAATAGCCATGGGTAAAGATTCGTTGACAGTTCACAACTGACAATTGAACATTAGAATTATGACTGATAACATATACCAAAATATAACACTTTTGGGCTTTTTGGCTAAAATCAAGTGTAACATATATCAAAACATATCAGATTTCTAGGAAGCTCATAATTTTGGAACACAATTAACATTCATATAAGTGCTATTGAAAGAAAGTTAATTATCTTTTCTTATTTGTAACACTTTCCATGTAATTTAAAATAAATTAGTCTAACATGTCACTTTTGGACTTAGAGGGGCCTTCCAGAAATCTCAAATTTAGTTATAAACAGAAAAGATTTAATTTAAAAGTTTACCTAGGAATTTTTTCAAGCATACAAAAAGTTTAAAAGACTTAACTAAATGGGATCATTAAAAAATAAAACCAAAGTGACAAAAACATTAAAGGTACAAAGCATAAGAATTTGTAGACTTTGTTTTCCAGTCTGATTACCTGAAAAATAAAGGAAAACTTCTCAAAATTTCCTATTAAGAGTAACAAATGCTCCAAAGGAAGCTCTGCCATTAGAGCACAGGAATCAAACCTCACTTTCACACTCCAGTGTATGTTCAATATCAATGCTCAACCTCTAGGAAAGCTTATTTTGAGACCAGGCCATGGCTCGCTCTGAGCAATTCATTTTATAAAGCAGCGTTTTGCTAGATTGCAAGTGCTAGGACAGCATGCTTGATAACTTGTCTGTGCAAGTAGATAACCATCTGCTGGGCCACAGAACTTCCAAAGAACTACCCACCCATCTGCTCAGTACAACCATAAGGCACAAAGCGATAAAGAAACAAATCACGCTAATAAAAACTTATCATCTGTGAACTTACCATATTAAATCAAAGGGAAATGGACTTCTCAGAAACCATATCAGCCAGGCACATGAGCTTAGGGAAAACACCAGATGCAACCACCTCACCTGAGACCCACAAAAGGAGGATCATCCCAAGGCTTTGTAGTGCAGCAATACCGACTGCTACCTGTTCATTCATCACAATCTTTGCTCAGAGAAACTACCACAGTGACAAAGCTCCGCCTGTCCCTGGTTTTTCTGGGCCATGATGCATGGCTCACTTTGAAACCGCCTGCCATCCAGTCCTTGATTGGAGAACTCTGCACCGTCATAGCTCCTTGCCACTGGGGTTTCTTCAGAGTCACCCACTACGACTCTTTTGCATTTGTCTGCTCTTTGCCTTTGCTCCGTGTAATGCCTCTCTAGATACTGTGGCTGCCTTTCCCCCTGCTTTGCCTTTCTGTAACCTATCTACCACTGCGTGAAGTGTGATGTATGATTTGTGTGTTACAGAATATTAGTAATTAAGATTGGAATGAAATAAAAGAATATATGATTGCTATGGTCACGATTAGCAAGTGAAATCAAGACTGCCCAGTGACACAATTTGTGATAGCTGAATCTTGTAAACAACCCAAATGTCCATCAACTGAGGAATGGATAAAAACATGGTATTTTTATACTATGGAGTACTGTTCAGCCACAAAAAAGGATAAACTTGAGACTTTTCTAGGTAACTGGATGCAATGTGAGACCATATTCATAAATGAAATAAATCAGCCTCATGTGTAAACATTGTATTGTCTCCCTGGCGTGACAAAATGAAAGAGTAAATAAGGCCCAAAATGTACAATAGATATTGCGAAATGGAAAGAAATTCTTCAAATGGGCAGAGGAACTAGGATGGGAGATATGAGAAAGGAAAGAAGGGGAAAAAAATACAAGATAGTTATACTACTAGTTTCTCTTAGTTCATTGACAAGAAGGGTTTTTGCTGATATTGTATGGAAAGTATTTTATACTCATATCTTGGACTCTGAGTAACTAAAGATAACAATACATAATGTATAAACTATTATTATTCTCCTATTATATTGTTGTGAAATTTTGTGTTTTCTTCATAAAAAAAGAATACCTGGTGGCAGCCACATGTGGTGGCACATACCTGTAATCCCACTGGGGTGGCTAAGGCAGGTTGATGATGAGTTCAAGGCCAGCCTGAGGTACAAAGTGAATCCCAGATTAACCTGGACTATATAGTAAGACCTTGACTCAAAAAGCAAAGAAAAAAAAAAAAAAAAAAAAAAAAAAAAAAAAAAAAAAAAAAAAAAAAAAAAAAAAAAAAAAAAAAAAAAAAAGGGCGTAAGGTAATAAAGCTGATTAAATTGATATAGTTTGTGATTTTAAGCTATTCAATAAATTTTGATACTGTAGAAAGATATAGCAATGTCTAGTCTATATAAATGTAGTAGCTTATTTATAACACAGAAATAATTTGTGCCAAATGATCACATACAATATTTTCCACAATATCAACACATTTTCATAATTCAGTTGGAACCTCCTCAAATCTTGATTTGTACAAAGCCTGAGTCTTGTCCTGTACTTCTTTTCCTTATCTTGGAACTATCAATTATTTTATTTTAGGACAAAAGTAATTTCTTTGTTTTGCTCAAAAGTAATTTCTTTGTTTTGCCATCTCATATTTCATAACTTCCTTTGTAAAACATGGCTTTCTTTCCTCATAGAGTTGCTTCCTTCTAATTTTAGCTATCATATATAACTTCCATTGATTGTGGACCAGCATTCTGTAGGCTAACACCATTTTACAGTCTTAGAAATAGGTGTTTTTTCATAACACAATTTCTAAAAGTGAAAACAGAACATATTTACTAACATACCCAAATATTTTTAGTTTTAAAAACATATATATATATATATATATATATATATATGTATATATATATTCTGCATATACCAGAAAAAATGGTATATGCCTGCAATTCCAGGACTCTGGGAAGAGGCAGAAGGATTGCAAGTTTGAGTCCTATCTGAGCAACTTAACAATTTAGGGCCTGTCTCAAAATAAAAAAATTAAAATGTCTGGAAGTTTGTCTGGCTCAGTTTTTTCGATCCTTCATGGCTGACTAGAGGCAGTGGTGTGTGAAGGAAGCTTACAGGATGTGCAGACACTTAGAAATGGGGAAGGCAAACAAATTCACATATAGAAAGGCAACCTGAAGGAGAAACAGCAAGATCAAGTCCAGTGTCAGGGATGTTTAGAAAGAGAAGCTGGCCTTCTCCTGGGTCCTGGCACTCATTACACCCCAGGTCCAGTGAACATACCATCTGGGGGAGAGAATCTAATTCCTTGAGGGAAGCCACAGCTTCTGCCTCTACAAGCAGCCCCTAGACTAACTGCCCTCCCCATTGGCACAGGGAACCTAACAAGTGAGACATTTGCAGATTAGGGCATCAGAGGAAGTGCCAGAGAACCATTCAGACAGAGGTCAACGACTGAGCTAACATCAGCAGGACAATGAGTAAGTAAAAGTAAACAACATAGAAAGGATAAACTTGAGACATTTCTAGCTAAATGGATGCACCTTGAGACCATACTCTTAAGTGAAATAAATGTGACACATGTTTAAATACTGCATTGTTTCTCTAATGTGAGAAATTGAAAGCATAAAGAAGGACTAAAATGTATAACAGGCATTGGGAAATGGGAAGAAAATGTTCAAATGGGAAGGGGAACAAGAGAGGGGAAGGGAGAAAGGAAGGAAGGGACATATATTGGTTTGTCCTGTGTTCCCCCAAGGCCTCATGTAATTTGGATGGGGCTGAGTCTTGCATTCATGATTGGTTTGTTGTCTAGTGCTGGGACTGGTGGTGTGAGTGCTGCACCTGCCCAGGGGTAAAGCCGACTTACTGTGTAAGGGCCAGAGGAAGCCACTCTCTCTCTTCCTCTCTCTCTCTTGCTGGGTTTGTGTGCCTTGCTGTTTGGTGGCTGTCATAAATGGCTTCCCTGCCACACCATGCTGCCTTGGAGCCAACTAAGTATGGACCAAAACTCCTGAGAGATGTAAGAATTAAACCTTTCCTTCCCTAATTTTGGGCATCAGGTATTCTGTCGTAGCAATGAGTGAAAAGTAACTAAGACAGGACAAGAAAAAAAAAGGAGACTAGAAGGAAGAAATGAAAACAAGGCTTTCATAAATAAGGAGGGGAAGAGGGGTTGAAGGTAGGGAAGGGAAATGGGAAAAAAAGAAGCAAGATACTATGCCCAGGTACAAATTCCCTATGATGAATGTATATCTAAAATGTACCAATAAAATAAAATTTAAAAATTATAAAACAAGGAAATGGGGACCTAGAACCAGCCCCTGGCTGGACCTAGAACCAGCTGCAGCTCAGGCAGTTGCAGGTATGGCAACAACTGTGATCCTGGGGAGAAGAGTGATTTGAGCAGAGCCCAAACAGGCACCCTCCCACTGTTCCCTCAAACACAGGGAGTGCTGTGCCCACAGGATATCCTGCCCACCATCTGCCCTTTGGTGCAGGCACAGGAACCTTCCCAGCCCCAGCCAAAAGCTGTTAAGTGCTGAGAACACTAGGCACCACAAAGTCTGGGTTGGATATGAGGAAATATAAAAGAAATAAAAGATACGTAAAAAGAAGATAAGAAAATCGTAACAAAAATTTTTACTTTTAAGGAGACCACAATATTTGAGCTTCTGCTGAAGTTACCCAAGACAATCCACATCAGTATTTCCTTGGTTAAATTTAAGACCCTTTGCTTCCAGATCCATCATATCCCAAATCCCTCAGGAATACTCAAAATCCATAAATTGAGAAAGTAAAGAGATCCTGAGATAAAGGAGTAGAATGAGAAAATCCAAAGAATGTTTAAATTACTTATTTGAAATAGTAAAACAAACAAACAAACAAACAAAAAAAAAAAACAGAAAAAAAAACCCCCAAAACCAAACATGGGTCTATATCCGTAGAATAGGTTACTACCATTCTGGGGGGTAAGCTACTCTTTCCTATGGTTTCCAATTCCTTAAGAGAAGCATAAGCATTCCCTGTTACAAGTAATAATTGCCTCTTTCTCCAGGGCCTGCTCTCTATTTCTTTGAGTGTGTATCTTTTAATTTCTGTCTAATAAAACACTTTCCATGCCTCTTACTGACTAATCCAAACAAAGTTTGACCTTTTTCTTTCATTGATTGTTAACTCTCTTTTTTTCCTCCTTTTCTTCTTTCTGTTATATTGCTTTCATTTTCCTCCTTCTTTTTTTTCTTTTCTCACCCTCTGCATACCAGTTTACCTGTCAGTAGCAATATATGACAAGTGTTTTTTTAGGTCATTGAAAAAAGAGTGACATTGTTAAAATAATTTTTTAATTGCTTAATTGACATACGATTCATTCTATAGATGCTGATATTACTGGTAGTAGCTCTGTCTCTGCAACAGTGACTCTGACTGATCTTATTTCACTGAGTAGTTGGAAGAAATGTATCCACACCAAAACATAACTAAAGCCAAGATTATGTTATTCAGAAATATGTGCTAACTAAAGAGATCACCATATGAACAACAGTTTTTCCAACTCCAATTAATCCTCTCCACTCAGCACAAAAACACAATAGAGACATGAGAAAAGAAGGTAACAAGATTGCACCAAAAAATCCTCAACTCTACAATATCAGATCCTGTGGGCACCAAAATGAAGGAGGTAAAAAAAATGGTTAACAGTGTTTGAAGAGGTAAAGAAGAAACAAATCAAACCATAATATGTTTAGTGAGCTCAAAGAGGACATAAATAAAAAGATGAAGAACTTAATTGATAAAATGTTCAGTGAGCCTAAAGAGGATGAAAGCAAAACGTTGAGTGAAATAAACAAGACGATACATGATATGAATAAGTATTTTAGTAAAGAACCAGAGACTATGAAAAGACATCAAGCAGAAATCCAGGCTATAAAAAATTCTACTGAAAGTATGGGGAACAGAGATGATCTATGTGAGGAGAGGGTCAAAAACTAGAAGTTAAAGTTGATGCAGCAGGTCATGTACTCAGTGGCATTTTAAAAACAATGACAGGCTGCAGAAACTGAATCCAACGATTGCTAAATGATGAAACAACCCAAAAGACCCAAAACAACCTCCCCAATCCAACAACAACAATAATAACAATAATAATAACCTAGAATAATAGGAGTTAGAGAAAGGTTTAAAGACTGCACAAAAGTTATAAAATTTATTTACCAAAATAGTAGGAAGAAATATTTCAAGTCTATAGAAATTCAAATTCCAGGTAAATGAAACATACAGAACCCCAAACAGTTTTTTTTTTTTTTATCAGAAAAGAACTTCTCCATGACACATCATAGTTAAAATCCCAGGAACCCAGAGAGAGGAAAGCTATTAGAGAAGAACATCAAGTAACTTATGCTGACAAATCAATCACAATAACAGCAGATTACCTAACAAAAACCATAAAGGCCAGAAGAACTTGGAGTGATGATTTTCAAACCCTTTAACAACCTTCAACCCAGATTAACATATCCTTCAAAATAATTTTTCAGAATTGATGGAGAAATACAGACTTTTCATGATGAAATGCATTTCCACCAAATCAGTATGTGAAGAAGTACTTGAAATAATCCTATTCAGACAGTGAGGCCAATAGCATTAAACAACCCAAAAGAAAAAATACTGAGTACTTCTGCTGAGAAGATAGAATACAGAGTGAGTAGTTAAACAAAGGGCAAAATAAAGGAATTAGCAACAAAAAAATAACACAATGTCAAGATTCAGTGAACATCTTTCAGAAATAACTCTCAATGTAAATGGTCTTAATTCCCTAAACAAAGGACATAGACTGGCAGACCGGATCAAAAAATAAAATCCAGTTGTATGCTGCCTATATACCTCATCTATAAAAAAACCACATAGAATGAAAGTGAAAACATGGCAAAAATACTCTATGCAAGCAGGAGTAGTTACCCTACTTTCAGGCTACATGGAATTTGAGAGACAAAGAAGGTCACTACATACTAGTGAAGGGCACAATTCAGTAAGAAGAGACAATTATAAATATACATCCTTCTTATGCCAGAGCTCCAAATTTCATACAACAAATACTCCTGGGCATTAACAGAATCATAGTGGGGAACTCTCACAAGTAGGTCAACCAGGCCAAAAAATATCAACAAAGAAACATCAGAGTTATACCATACCACCAAATGAATGGATTTAACATATATCTACAGAGTGTCTCACCCAACAGCAACAGAACACACATTTTTTCTCAGCAGCACACGGAACTTACTCCAAAACAGAACATACAAATGAATGTAAATAATCTCATATATACCATCAGATCATAACACAATGTAACTAGAAGTCAATGGTGTGAAACACCATGGACATTATGCAAACACATAGAGAATAAATGATACGTTATTGAATAATAAATGGTTCACAGGAGAAATTAAAAAGTTTCTAGAATCAAATGACAACGGCAGCACCAAAACCAATAGGACACAATGAATTTTCTAAGAGGAAAATTTATAGCTGTGACTGCATACATTAAAAGGTTAGAGTGCTCTCAAATAAATAACCTAATGATGCACCTCAAAGTCTTGGAAAAACAAGCGTGATCCAAATTCTAAACTTATACAAAGAAGGAAATAGTGCAGATCAGAGTGGAAATTAATGAAATTGAGACTAGAAAAATACAAAGAATCAAAGAACCATGGAGGCGGTTCTTTGAAATGGTAAACAAAATTGACAAGTCCTTAGCCAAACTTACCAAAATAAGGAAATAGAAGATACTGATGCAATTAGAAATGAAAAAGGTGAAATCACAATGGATACCACCAAAATCCAGAGGCTTATGAGAAGTGGCTTGGAGAACCTATATTCTAATATATTGGAGGATCTAGAGGAGATAGATAAATTCCTAGACACATGTGCATTACCACAAGTGGACCCTAAACATGCCAAGACCAGACCATGAAATAGAGGCCAAATACCTTGCCAACTAAGAAAAACCTACAACCTAGTGAATTCACTGCCAAATTTTACCAGAATTTCATGGAAGAATTAATGCCACTACTCTTCAAACTCTTCCTTGAAATTGAAAAGGGAAGGAACACTTCCAAACTCATTCCTTGAGGCTAGATTATCCTGATACCGAAACCAGACAAGGACTTAACAAAAAAGAAAACTACATGACAGTTTCGTTAATGAACATAGATAAAATATTTGCAACAAGATGCTTGGAAACAGAATACAACAAATTATTTAAAATGCCAGACATCATGACTAAGTTGTCTCTTGTGGCTGGCTCCTACTTAGTCACTTTGGTGACCCCAAAGATCCTGAAGTGCAGTTATTTGGTGACTTCTGATTCCCAGAGTATCTCAGTCTTAAGTAGTAAACCCTTTCCTGATATGTCTTATGATTATGCTACTTCCAAATAAGGAGGCCACTGCAGTGGGTTTCTTCTCTAGTACCAGCCCAGTATGTGAAAGGAGTCACTTTCAGAGTAAAATTCCATGTTTTATTTAGTTTATAGTAACTGTGGGCTTTTCTGGGGCTAGCATTGCTAGTCTTCTATTTCTCCCTGAGGCTGCCAAACCTCTTGAGGATTATCTGGTGTTTGAGATACCAGGACCTTCTCTCTCTGAGAGCTGGAGTCAGCATTCCTGACTACAGCATTCTTTTCTCTGCTTTATCTTCAGTTTCTCTTTGATTTCTAGCTTTCAAGTTGGCTCTTGCTTGATTCTTAGAGCTCTACTTTTCTTTTTTTCATTACTGAGTTGTTTTCTAGGTATCTCAATTCCAAGTCCTGAAACACTGTATTTTGCTGCCAGCCTTTACTTTGCTATTTTACTCTAGAATTATATAAAATTAAAAATATCCTACATAGGAAACAGCTAACAGTGAAAGGCAACATATAGAAGGGGAAAATTTCTTTGTTAGCTACTCTGCAAAGAACTAATATCTAGAATATATGAAGAACTCAAAAAATTATACCTTTCTCAAAATAAGAGACTCAATTAAAAATGGGACTTCAAGATGCATAGATACTTTTCAGAAGAAGAACTACAATAAATATATGAAAAAAGTTCAGCATTTTTGGCCATTAGAGAAATGCATATAAAAAACCCCCTAGACTTCACCTTATTCTGGTAAGAATGGCCATTATTACAACAACAAATGCTGGCCAAGTTGTGGGGAAAAAGTAGCCCTTCTACATTTTTGAAAGGAATATAAATCAGTACAAACACTATAGAAATCAGTATGGAGATGTCTCAAAAAACTAAAAATAGGAATTCCATCTGACCCAGCTATAGCTCTTCTGGGTATCATCTCAAAATAGCCAAAGTTATCCTATTACAATGATATGTATATGTCCATGTTCATAGCAGCATAACTTGCAAGAACTAAATCATGGAAGTGGGCTATATGCCAATCAACAAATGAATATAAATGGATTAATGAAATGTGGCATGCATACACAATAGAGTACTACTCAGCAATGGAGAAGGATAAATTTGAGTTGTTTGTAGAACAGTGGATGGATCTTAAAACCATAGTACTAAGTGAAATAAGTCAGATACAGAATGTTAAATATTGCGTGATTTCTCTAATATGAGAGGCCCAAAATATAAATAATTTAAAGAGCAAAATAAAAGAAACATGTTAAGAAATAGGGAGATAGACTCTGTAGAGATGGGAAGGGGATCTAGGAAAGGAGGGAGATAGGAGAGAGGTGGGGAATAGGGGAATTAAAAATGATCAATATGCAACACATCTGTGCAACAATTCCCCAAGCTGAATGTAATCACTATGTTTTGCAAACATATACCAATAAAAGTTTTTTTTTTTTTACATCTGAGAATATAGCTCACTGTGAATGTCCTGGATTCAATTCTTAGTTCTGCAAAAATACATAAATAATAAATCATATAGAAATGAAGTGTTAGAGCATATATACTTTGAACATTTGTATAATAATTGATTTTAGTGTTTTAGCTATTTAGAAATTACCCAGAACCAATGAATATCTACCACTTCATTCAACATAACATGAATTTAAAAATCTCAATTTACTGTATGGATACTGTATGGCCCACTGGTACAGTGTCTGCTTAGTATGCATGAGGCCTTGGATTCAATCCCTATTACTGCAGGAAGAAAAACAGATTTCAAGTTATTGAAAAAGGTATTTGAAACTATGAAGTGTTCATTTATAGAATCATGTCCCATTTACACTTGTCTAATTCATTCATTTTTAACAACTCTCCTTGGATTGCTCACAGAAATTTTATGAGGCATTGAACAAAACTTGCGAGCCATAATCTGAAGGATTCCCTGTTAGCCATTTTCGCAGGTGCAGATGTTAGTAAGTGTCTTAGTTAATTTTCACTTGCTGCTGAGACAGAATACCTGATGCCCAAAATTAGGGAACGAAAGGTTTATTTCTTACAGTTCTTGGGGGTTTCATTCTATGCTCAGTGGGCTCCAAGGCAGCATGGCATGATGGGCCACCATTCATGGCTGTTGCAAATAGCAAGGTGAATTGGCAAGAGAGAGAGGACATGCCTTCTTCCCGCCCTTACACTGTGTGTCAGCATCACCCTTGGGTGGGTGCAACACTCACATCACCAATCCCAGTGCCAGACAACAAACCAATCACAAATGCCAGACTCAGTCCTGTCCATGATTACACGAGGCTTTGAGGTGGGGGGCAGGAAACACAGGACTATACCCATAACAGTAAGCAATTACCTAAGCAGGAATTCTAAACACATGGGTATTTTTTTTTCTCAGAAGACGCAGCTGCTTTTTCATTTATCCAACAATATTAAATTGGTTTTATTTACTTAAGATTTTCCAAAAGTATTTCGGTTCATGTTATTTATCTTAAGTCAATTTGGCAGCATGTAGAAAATACACAAGTACAACCAGAAACATAAACATGTACTGGTCAGCTTTCTTGTTGCGAAGACACAATACCTAGCACCCACTTTTTGTAGATTCAATTCACTCACTGTTCTGGTCCACAGTGAGTTGGCTCCAAAGTAAAAACATCATGGCAGAAGGGTGTGGTGGAGCAAAGCTGCATAGTTCATCATGCCCTGGAACAGAGGTGAGGAGGAGCGCTGGAGTGGGATAGGTGAAGGGTTAGATACAAGCAATGCCTCCATGACCCAATCAGATACACCTAGTAATGTGCTCTGTCAAACCCTGGGACAGATCCCAAAGCCAATCAAGTTGATTCTCCACCCAACTGCCACAACCTATGTACAGAACTCAAGTACAGACATAACACACAGTACACACAGGTATACACATACATACAAAAAAGTGCAGACAGAAAACAAAGATTTTAAAGCATTCATTCAGATTCCTTATTTGCTAGCTTGCAAATAGTTTTTCCCCTCCTTTAGGCTCTCAATCTTCTGATTACCTCCTCCATTGCCTTAAACCTCGTTAATCCTAAAATTTTGTTTGTTTTTGAGAGAAGGTCTACTATGCCTTGAACTCATGATCCATTTGTACTCTCAAAGATATGATTCTTAGGTGAAACAAGATAAAAATTTTGTACCTCAAATACGTAAAACTTACATCTAAATGCAATTAACTGCTGAGACAAAGAAGGATGTAGGTAAAGGCCCAGTTAAGACTAAATGGTCAAACTTGAGGCTTGTAACACGGATTTAAATTCATGCCTTTCCCTATGGTAAGAGTCTGCAGAGAAAGGAACACAATTACAAATGGAAATTTCCTTTCTAGATATAAATTTCTTTTACAAAGATTTTCATAGTAGATAACTAAAATACCTGAAAGATGTATTTAGAGACTGATTTGATAAACTAAGTTTTAGAGTAACCCCAGTGCCATGCAAAATAGCACTCAGAGTTCTGGTAACATGGATTGCAAAAGAATTTATCAAGACAGAAACAAAGTAAAAAAAAGTTTATAGGTTTGCTGCAAAGCAGTGGGCAAGTCACAAAGGAGGTTCTGCATACAGAAGGAGAAGAAGATTCTCTTTTTAAAGAAAAAGCATGAACTGGAAGGAGGGAGTGGCTTGCTTTTCGTAAGTATGGTTAGCCCACTTGTATCTGCTTATACTCTGATCATGAGGTGATGGCAGGATCTTCTTGGATTATGCTGTTTATATAAGATATCAATAGGGATGAGTCATAGCAAGTCATGGCTTTTATTTTAAAATGGCACTGAACCCAAGATGGCTGTACTTCATCCCACAATGTGTGCTACATATCCCCATAACGGATCAACAAAATCACATCTTTGACATTTGGATACTGATTTCATCTTCAGTAGCTGTTTCAGGCTGGACATGGGTGAAGAGGTGTTCTAATGGAGTTTGTTAAGTGACTAGTGGCTTGTGGGGCAAGGTTGACCATAAAAAATTGGTCAGTGTTCTATTGGAGTATAGAGGGAAAGGTTGAGTGGAAAGGACTGTCCATATTGGGTCATTGTTATTTGATGGTTCGTAACCTGGCAGAGACAAAACACACAAACATGTTAAATATGAGTAGACCTGAGAAAAGAAAAGTGATGAGATACAAGTGGCTCCAGAAAAGGGAGAAACAAGAAATTTAGGCCCAGGTGATATTCCAATATATTCACCCCTTGATTGGTGGTTTGACCGTGTAATTGTTTTGTGTCTTCCAGGAAGGTGTGGATATGTTTGGAATTTTATTGTCCTGTCCTGTTTATCCAGTAGCAATATTCTTCCCCCAGCAGAGCACCCTATGTGTCTTATGCTGGACAGGCTGTAGAAGGGAAGGGGATTTGAGGGCCCCTTCCAGATTGGCATGACAACAGGTAGGACAACTTTTAGAGATGGGCTGCAAAGTCTAGAGAATTCCCACGTCCATGAAGAGAGGGTCAATTAGACATCAGGGGAATTTTTGCCCCTAAATGTGTAGCTTGATGAAAGTTGGGAGGACCCAGAGTGTGTGAGAGGGAGAATTTGTCTTTTCTCTTTTGAATCCAGAGATCCTAGTGTAGATAAATTTTCAAAGAGGCTGTTGTTTCAGCCACTGGAGTTTTAGCTTTTATCAAGTCAGTTAGTATAAAAGCAGGCTTCAGACAAAAGAACATATAAAACAATTACACTAAACAGTCATCATAGACACAGATTAGCATGCAGTTAGACAAGAAAGCATAAACGTACAAAATAATTACATTAAGTGCATTTTTAGCTGTATTAGCCATATTGCATTGCAATAATAAGTCATTTATTTCAGTCATTGGTTTATGGCTATAATTTAGATTAATCACTTAAAATTTTCACTATGGGCTTTCCTGATGGTACAAACACAAATTTTAACAAAGTTCTATTTATCCTGGTTTCATAATATATTTTCCCTTTCCTTTTTACAAAGTACATGATTACCCAGGTAATTAAGCCAGCTCTATCATGGCTCCAGTGTTCTCTCCCTTTGAGTGTCTACCATGTAACAGCACAATACCATTGTAAAATAGCAAAGTAAATTCGTTTGTCAAAACTGAACGGCCTAAGTCTAAGTAGTAGTCACTTTCCTATTACTGGGATAAAATGCCTGATATGAGCAACTTAAGGAGAGGTCTATCTTGGCTCATGTTTCAAAGGGATCAGTCCATGTCTGGCTGGCTCCAATGCAGAAATGGCATGATAAAAGGGCCTGGTTGAGGAAAGATGCTCAACCAATGACAGACAGGAAGCAAAGAGAGAAGGGAGAGCTGGAGACAAGAATACACCCTTCCACATCATGCCCCTAGTAACCTACACCAACCAGCCCCCACCTCCTAACACAACTTTCACCTATGAACTCAACAGATTAATCCACTACTGAGTATAGTTCCCCCATGGTTCATCACCTCTGAATGCATGAGATTTTGGGGGAACATTTTAGATCTAAACTATACTAGCTCAGAAACCCAAAATAGCTTGAATGACAAAAAAAATAAGAGAAAATAAGGTCTGGTGTACTCTACTGGAAAGGACATCTAAATCCAAAATCCAAATGTTTATAATAATTCCAACTAGTGGTAGAAAGCAGCCAACAGCAGCTGAAGTGAGAAGATAAGAATATGTTTCCAAAATAAAAAGTAATTTTGGCATTTGCATGGTACCATTCAATCTTTCCTTTTCCTTCTTATTTGGGGTGACTAGCTGCAAGTGTGTAATGCCTACAGGTACTAATTTTTTTTTTTTACTGGCACAGTTGGCCAAACTTGTTAGTGATGTTCAGAGGTAAAAGCCTTGGTTCCAAGGGTCCTAACAGACCAGACTGGGTCATTCATCTCTTAGGGCAACCAAAGAGAAGAGAGTGGTGAGGGGAAGGAAAGGAGCTTTAATCAGCATGGTCAACCTGGGAAGCACAGACAAGTTCAAGATTTGTCTTTGAAGGGCTGACAGAAGCTTTGTACTTAACAAAGATAAGTGTTGGGGTTTGGGATGGAGCCCAGATGCACACACGAACCGAGCTCATGCATTCCAGTTACCCTCACTGCATGACTGAGAAGCCAGATTTCTGGGCTAAGAGTGGGGACTGACTTCCATTAATGCTAAATATAAAGGAGAGGGAGGAGCAAGAGGTTTTCATAGAACCTCAAGACCTGTGTTTTCTAGCCAGTGATGGAGAACACAACCCAAGGAACTAAAGTGTGACTCACCAGAAGGAGAGGAACACCCTGCCCAAGAGGTGGGCATGTAAAAGTGGAAGAGCAGATATAACAATTACAGCAGGATTTGGAATCAAGAAAGAGCAACTGTCAAACAGAGGATTTAAAAAGGCACATGTAGCAACCTTACTACAATTGGGGATACTGCATGAAGCCCTGTATGTAAGGGACTTCAGAGTCATTCCCTAGATTGCAGGAGAAAAGATCAAAATGCAGGATGGCTTTGGGGTGTCTCTGAAAGTCCAGACTTCTTGGCAGAGGAGCTTGTGTTAAGGCCAAGTGACACTGAATGAACCATTTTATTTTGAGAATCTGAAGATCTAATTTTGACCAATTTTTGAGTATCTATTCCAGAGATGAGTCAAAGAGAATAGAGACTTTGAGACCCATGGGGGGTCCTGCTGAGGTGCAACATCTGCCCAAAAAAGCTTCCTTTGAGGGAAAGTGACCTCCTGTTTTGTCCACAAAAGAACCAAGTTGGACTCTAGACTGGGGCATCTCACCAAGACTAGAGGACTTGGAACTGGGACAATGTGGACAATGGTACTGGGGCCAGCTTCTCTGCATGGTCATTCCAGCTGCAAGAGGCAGCAGACTGAGATTCACTGCTAAGAAGAAAGCAGCGGTGGAGAGTGCCAGAAAGGGGAGAACAAGGCAGAAGCCACCATGTCCTGGAAGTGTGGGCAGCCCAGAAGAAAGTGACTCTTTATTCATATGGACTTGATAGTTGGACTCCTTGATCTCTTGCATCTGGGTTAACCCACAGAGCGCTCCACCAAAAGAAAGCTGGAAAGGAAAAGAGAGTCCCACCAGAGGGCCAAAAAGCCCTGGTGATCATACTCCTGAGGGTGCGAGCACGTCAGCATCAAGCCCAAAAACTGCTGGGTCTTACTAGACATTTGACCCAGCTGTCACTGCACCATTTGGCTCTCTCATGATCTTCCAGAAGGGAGTCAGGAAAGGCAGAATGAGGTTTCCATGAAGACCACTAAAATGTGCAAAACAACATTGCCTAGGAGGGCAATGTGAGCCATAAAAGAATTTACCAAGATAAATAAAGTCAAACAAAAGTTTAATAGACATGATGTAAAGCAGTAAGTGAAACATTAGTAAGAGACCTGAGTGTGGGAGCAGGAGTGGTATTAGTGTGTGTGTGAAATCCAGCACCTTCACACTAAACTACATCCCCAGCTCTTAGTTTATCTTTAAAATTTTGACACAAATTCTCACTAAGTTGCTAAACTGTCCAGGCAGGACTCAACATTTCGATCCTCTTTCCTTAGCCTCCCAGGGTGCTGGGATTACAGAGGTGTACCACCAGGCCTGGCGTTCTGCAAAATGTCATTTGTGCAGCCAGTCAGCAGGGGTAAGTCGTAGTTTGTTTTAAAATGGCCACTCAACCCCAGATGGCTGTACTCTCTGCCACACTGGGCGCCACATCCAGGAGTTCAAAGGCAGTCTGGGTGACATAAAGAGACCCTGAGTTAAAAGAAAGGAAGAAATAATAATTTAGCTTGTTTCTTACATCATTGAATCTAAACAATGGGGCAAAGAAAGCATTTTTTGTTCTGGCTTGAGTTGATACTTTATGTCATTTTCTTTTGCTATTCAGGTTCTGGAGCAGAAGAGAGAATTGGATAAATGAGCTTAAAAGATTAGTATTTGGGAAAGCCTCTTTAGCACTATCCTTCTTATTTTAATTTGTTACAGGTTTCAGTTATTTTACTTTATTTTTTATTTAACTAATGAATGAGTTTATTTTTTGTGGTACTGAGGTTTGAACCCAGGGAGCACCAAGCTACATCTTCAGTTTGTATTTATTTATTTATTTATTTATTTATGTTTAATTTTGATACAAGGTCTTGCTAAATTGCCTAGGCTGGCCTTGAACTTGTGATCCCCTGCCTCAGACTCTTAAGTAGCTTGAATTACAGTCATGGGGCACTACTCTAAGCTTAGTCATTTTAGAAAGAATCTTGCAGGGAACCAATTTTAGAGTGTTTTAGAATTTTTTCTTCTTTTTCTTGCAGCACCGGGGATTGAACTCACAACCTCGCGCCTGGCAGACAGGCGCTTAAGTCACTGAGCCAAACTCCCAGGCCTGGTTTTTTGAGGCAGGGTTGCACTGTGTAGCTCAGGCTGGCCTTGCGCTCCCGTTGTAGCCCAAGCGGACCTCGAACTCACAAGGTTCCTCCTACCTCAGCCTCCTGAGTGCTGGGATTAAAGGCGTGCGCCACCACGCCTGGCGTATTTTAGAATTTTTATTTTCCACAATTTAGAAGAATGTCTCTCCTACTCAACCAATGCCAGGAGCTAATGGTGTTGTCTCGAACATCCAAAATATAATTACTTCAAATCGCCACAAGATGTCACTATGAGCTCGAAGTATTCTAGAGAAAGTAACCAGAAAGCAAAACGTACTGTAATATTGAATTGAAGAGATTCTTTTTACAAATATAATACCACAATCTAAGGCTTCCCTTCACCCTATTGATATCGGGGAATGAAACTCCCAACCTGCTATATGTCTGGTATGCGTTTGTGTTTTCTAAAATCGAAGAATGAATTTTAGGAAAACGGAGGTTAAGAGTAGAATATATTTATTGAGAGAAAGAAAGCTTCTGAGAGAGAGAGAGAGAGAGACACAAGTGTTCCTGAGTGGGTTGCAGAAGATTCTGTCTTTTCTGGGGACTTTTATAGAGTAAAACCACAAAGTGAGGCAGGTCTAAGGTGGGGAAAACATGGAAATACACAAGGTGGGCATGAGGTGGGACAGAACTATGGTCAACCAGTAAGATTAACTGCACAGGTAAAACTGATTAAATTGGGGAAGGAATGGGGAAGTGAGTCATGTAGCAAGGGGGCCAGGTTAAAGAACAGTGACTCTTCCTGTAGAGGGTTGGGAATGGTGACTCCTGGCTTTCTCAGGGTGACAGAGATCTAGTTAGAATGTCAACTCCTGATGCTTATCCTTAGGAAGTATGTGGGTATGTTTGATCTATCTTTTGAGGTCTGGTTCACAGCAGAGGTGTCTGTGTCCCCCACAGTTACAAGGTATTTGGTCTTCTGCACTGGCTCCTTCAAGTGCCCAGTCCTGTCTGACTGCCTATAGTATCTTTATCTAACTCAGCTGCCCATAACAATATCATCACTCAAAAACCCTCTGGTTTTCCAGATAGGCATTTGGGCTACAGATATCAAGAATCTCCACTTAAAGAGTTAAAACAGAGGCTCAACAAGCCAGGCGGCTGTGGTAACATGTGCGAGTTCTCTATTCAGCGCCTGACATGGGTCAGAAAAGCCTAGGTCTGGTAAGTCTCAAATGGACAAATGCCATACATGGTGCCAAGAGAATTGTGTTCTATTTTGCTCCTTCAAGGACTGTAGGATCCTAGCACTATCATATTGTTAAACCAAAACTGTTGAGAATGAGGGATCTGTGATGAAGAGGGTTCATTGAGCCGTTACAGATGGCAGCTAGAGAAACGACCAGGTGTCGGGAGGAGTGTCTGCAACCACCAACAGCACTGCTAGGTAGTCGTTAGAAAATGTCCCTGAACCAGAGATGAGAGCATGATTTTATAACAAAAATTTGGGGAAGAAAAGCACAAATAGTTACCCTGATCATATATTAGCTATGGAGAAGAGGGGCAGATTACAGGTAATAGAGAAAGCTTTAGGTTGGGAGGATGGTCCTCGAGGAGATGTGATTGATGGTCCTGGGTTGGCTGGCACTGAAAGCAGAATGTGGTGGTGCCTGGGCGGTTGTGATGGGATGTGAGTTAAAGTTTTAATAAACACTCAAAAGATCATAAGCTTTTAACATGCACTCAAATGACCTTTTGTTCTCACCCTATAGCTTCTTAACTGGTTAACCTTTCCCTATCTGTCTTCCTCTTTCATTCTCTGACCCTTGTAATTAAATTTAAGACACAAGCAATTACATATTCTAAGAAAAACTACAAAGTGGCCTTTTAAGAAATACAGTAAAATGGGAGCTTCTCATATTCTCTTGCCCCATGTCAGACACAGCTAATTGATTTGACAAGATAATGATAGTAGCTCAGTTGGTTTCCATTTTTTCTTTTGCCTTGCTTTATTAGGGGAATTTCAATTTTCTAGGTTGGTGAGTGAAAGCCTAGAAGTTTGAGAATCTGGGAAGATAGCCAGGATATATCACACTCAGAAAACAAAAGCCATCAGAATAAAAAGGATGCACTAACTAACTGCTGAGGAAATAACACACTAAATTGATGATTACTAAGCAGGAAACAGTTTAGACCACAGCAACAGTTCTCAAAGTGAGTTGTAAATAGAAAAACTCTAGAAAGAGTTTCATGGTAAAGATAATTTCTGCAAATACTGAGTAAAATGTTGAAAATGTCTCCTTATTGTAGGAAGTGAACTTCTTTTCTTAAGTTTATTGATACATTTAAAATATGTATAATGATAATATTCATCATGGGAAATTTGTACCTGTACATGATATATGTTGATTCTTCTTTTATCCCCATTCCCCTCCCTTCCTTTTAACCCCTCTTCCCCGCCTTATTTGCAAAAGCTTTATTTCCATTTTTTTCTATTCTCTTTTTTTTCTTCCTGCCTTTCCCCTTACCCTCTCCCTTGTATTCCTTAACATTTGAACATTTTCTTCCCATTTCTCAATATCTACTGTACATTTTGAACCTTATTTACCCTTTCGGTTTCTCACACCCCGGAAAAAATGCAGTCTTGAAATGTGTGTGTGTGATTTATTTCACTTAAGAATATGGTTTTAAGGTGCATCCATTCACCTAGAAATGTCTCAAGTTTATCAGAAAGTGAACTTGTAAGAGTAGCTATAGTATGCAATATTTTCCAAATGTAATTTGCCACCAAATCACTTTTTGTAGTGAAATTTAACCTTGGTAAACGCTGTAAGAGAGTAAGAGAGTATTTTCTTATTTTCAATAAGTGATTCAGGTTATTTGCTTGTTAATATTTCTATAAGTAAATTCATTTTTAAAGCTGTGTGTGTGTGTTGCTCTGGGTTTGATCCCAAGCACTGTCAAAAAATTGTTTTGAGTATATACGAGAGGTTGTGGCAGGATTGTGAGTTTGAGTTTAGGATGGTTACAAAATAGGAGCCTGTATCAAAAACAAAACAAAACAAAAACACCAAAAAAAGCCCATAATTTTTTGTTTATACCATAAGCTTATATAAAAATTATTTATAATACCAGACTTCAAAAAAAAATACCAGACTTCAAGATACACTACAAAGCAATAGTGATAAAAACAGCATGGTACTGGAACCAAAATAGACACATGGATCAATGGAACAGAATAGAGGATACAGAAACCTCCCCAGACATATTCAACTATTTGATCTTTGACAAAGGGTCCCAAAGCATATGTTGGAGAAAAGACAGCTTACTCGACAAGTAGTATTGGGAAAACTGGTTGTTTGTAGAAGAATGAAACTGTCCTCTTCTCTCTCACCACTTACTGAATTAAAATTAAAACTGATCAAAGATTTAAGCATTACAACATAAACATTAAATCTTCTAGAAGATAAAATAGGTAAAACACTTGATGACATAGGTGTAGGAAAGGATTTTCTAAATGGAAGCTCCGTCTCACCAGAAATAGCAGCAAGAATCAACAAATGGGATTATGTCAGACTAAAATGCTCTGTACAGCAAAAGAATCAATCATTAGAGAGAAGGGACAACCTACAGAATGAGAAAAAACATTTTGCCAGCTACTTCTCAGACTGAGGACTAATATCTGCAATATATAAAGAACTAAAAACCAAGCAAACATACAAACAAACAAGCAAACAAATAAAAAATCCCAAACAGCAAATGCTGGGATGGTTGTGTTGCAAAAGGAGCCCTCCTGCATTGTTGGTGGGAAAGCAAACTAGAAGAACCATTATTGAAATCAGTATGGAGATTCCTCAAATAATTGAAATAAGAAGTTACATATGACCCAGTTATTTTCTGCTAGGTGTCTTGCCCAAAAACTTAAGTCATCATACTATGGTGATGTATGCATACCAATGTTTATAGCAGCATAATTCAGAATAGCTAAATGCTGGAAGCAACCTGTGTACACATCAACAGATGACTGGATAAACAAAATGTGATTATCTATATATAATGGAACGCTACTCTGCTATAAATAATGACAAATATGAAGCATTTGTAGGAAAATGGATACACCTGGAAAATATAATATTGAGTGAAATAAATCAGACATATAAGCTTAAATACTGTATGGTATCTCTCATTTGGGGGAAGCAAATATAAACAAAGAAAATGATAAAGTTTGGATATAAAGAGACAAAGGGTCAGATCTCACCCAATAAAAAAGTAGTCCAAGGAACAAGGACAAGGGGTGAAGAGGAGGGGAAGGGAAAAACGAGACGACTAGAGATGTGTAACGTACAAGATCCTAATAATTCCAATCAATGTGAACACGATATGCCATAATATACACTAAGATGAATAATACCAACAAGTATGAAAAAGGTGATAGGGGAACCGGAGGAGGAAGTGGGGAGGAAAGAGGTAGGGATTAGGAAAAAAAAACAGGCTGTAATATGCACATGTAACCACTCCCCAAGATGATTATAAACTGCTGGAACTGTGAACATGTACTAATAAAATAAAAATTAAAAATTATTTTTCATACCAGTGGTTTGTAGCATGTCTGACTACATGCTATAACTGCAGTCTGAGGAGACTTGAAAAGGAGAATTACATCTCAGGAAGACTGCCCCAGGCTCCAGAGGTATTTTCTACAGTAAGCGTATTTGGCTTCCGGATCTGTCATAGTACAGTGCCATAGTGAGCAGGTGGTTTAAACAACAGAATTTTGTTTTCTCCCAGTTCTGGAGACTGGCACCCATGACTTCACGTATTTCCTCAGGACACATTTGCAGCCAAACTCCTTCTGCTTATTACGACATTGTTCATAATGGATTAGGGCCCACCCTAATGACTTTATTTAAACTTAATTACCTCTTTAAAAATCCTACCTCTAAATACAATCGCATTCTAAGAAACTAGGAAGTACTGGAGCCAGGTTCTGGGTCCTGGAAATGATAGAAACAAGACTGGAACCAGAGGTACACCAGCAAGGCTTTTATCTGAGATTTCCACTCAAACACAAAAGAAGCTTCAGCTTTGTCAAGGGGCAAACCAGGCCAGTAGTTCCCCAAACAAAGGAAAGAGGTAACTGGTGGAGGATAGTTTCCCTGCCAAGGTTTCCATCCAAATCCTCTGTGCAAATAAGGTATTTAAGCTAGCAGTGAGATTCCAGTCCTGATTGGTCTGAGCTCAGCTGCAGGCAGCTCATGGCTCAACATTGGCTACTAGGATGAGGAGGTTTTCAGGAGGCTGATTCTTGCTTTAATTTGTGTTAGTAGGATGCGTTTGTAGCTATTGTATTTTTAACTCTGGCGCTACATCCGAGTCCTGGGTCCTCATTCTATGTCTTGTTTGGTACTGCTGTGAAAGCTCAAAGCAGGTATGATATCTGTGGGCTCCCTTTCTGTACTGGATTGGTGACTGGTGGTCAACTTAAACACCAGCTGAACCGAATCAGCGTGGTACTGAGTGTGGATGATCCACCTGGGGACTGCTGCCAGCATAAAAAGGAGACCTGGAGAGAAAGAGCAGCATTGTGGTTTCTCCTAAGTGTTGTTGTTCTTCTGATAAGAACTCAGCTATTACCATCTGAAAACTTGAAACCTTGTTGCTGCGAATGGCTATGGTTCACTTTGGGGGAGCTCTGGTCCTTACTTTGAGCATCGCTTCCTGTTTCTGGAGGGGAAGGTGCGTGTTATTCAATTTCCAGGAGAAACTTGTCAGCTGGCTTCCTGATATGAACTCTGCTGTTCTCACTGTTGGAGGAGCTCCAGACCTCATTATTGCTGAGGATGGCTGTGGTACTTTTCAGGGGAGCCCTGGTCCTTACTTTGAGCGTAGCTTCTTGGCTCCACTACAGAGCCCTCAACCTACTGGCACAGATCCTTCACCCCGCTGGCACAGATTTTTTAGCTTCCACTGCTGACCTTTAGGCCTTCCCAGCACAGATTTGTGAAATAGACTTGCATGAGTCATTGCTGTGGGCTCTAGGTTTTCAGCTGAACTCATGCAGGTTATTGCCATGGGATCCAGGCCCTTAGCTGTATTTTCTAGGTCTTTAGTGTTGTGGACAGATTTCCTGCACTTTCTTTATATTTGACTCCTTAGGTGACCAATATAAATAATACTATAAAGTATGTGCCCTGTGTGTTATTGTAATCCCAAGTATTGAGTATTATAATCCAAGTAATGTAATTCCCTTTCCAGTCTTCCTCAGATTCTAAAAAGTTATATTTGTAATACCATTGAGACATTATTGGAATCCTGGCAAGTTAATTCTAATCTACCACCTCCAGTGCAACCCATGGTGAGACATACTCAAAGTTAAGGGTAGCCAAGGGGTCCTATGCCTAATCCTAGTGAGAATATGTTGACAAAGGCCATGATCCAAGGTCTCTCCCAGAATTTATTATCTTGTGAAGAAGGGGGTGGCTCAAGGATGAGCGACAGTAAGGATGGTAGGAACTATGTGAGTAACTTGAGCTGACTAACCAGGTAGGGAGAAAAGTATTTCTGCAAAATGCAGGGAGGACGACATGCAGAAGGATCAATCTGCATAATTCAATTCAGGTAGCAACCGAATTGTTTTCGGAGGCTGTTGATTCAGTTTCTGATATGTAAACTTTTGTGCCCTGGGGACTCATAGCTTCTTATTTCGAGGCTCATACCCAGTTGACATTCCTGGAACTGACTGACTCTGCCATCCTGCTGTGCTCATATTTTTTACAGAGACCACTATGCGAGGAAACAGGAGACTGTCAGAATGGCTCCAAAGATTACATATCAATACATCAGCTGGCCTTATTTGCATTGCTTAGAGCCAACTGAAGAAGAAAGATATACCATAGCCAGCTCTATACGTATCAGTATATGGAGATAAGACTCAATTTAACTAATGTTGCAGCAGTTGTTCTGCATTCAAGGAGAGATGCCCATGTAGTCTTCTACAGTATGTAACTGTTCTCCTTGCAATCCCTGACTACAACACTTCCAAAATTTGATCATTTTATTCTTTTTGGGTGATTAAAAAAAACATAGAAAAAGTGGCATTACAATTTTTCCTTGTTTCTGATCATGCTTAATTGAATGGATAAACATGATTTTCAAATTAACAAACCTGATGTTGCAGAACATTTACCAAGGAGCCAAGGGAAACATACATGAGGGCCAGCTGTGCAACAGGACTGTAATCAGTGATGGTGCATAGGTCCTGAAGTGAGTTGGACATTATTCTACTTAGCTTTCTGTTGCTGTAACTAAACTACCTGAGGTAATGAACTTATAAGAAGGAAAGGTTTATTTTGGCTCATGGTTTCAAAGGATATAATGGTCAGGCTGTGAGGCCCATTCTTTCCAGTTGAAAGATTCTCTCGAGAAACCATCTCAGGCTAGCAGGCTACTGAAGAAGAATCAGGATGGAGGACAGAAAATGCTATGGTCCTTTTTTGAGGGGTGGTGGCACTGGGGATTGAACCCTGGGTCTTTCCACTGAGCTACATCCTTGCTTCCTTCCCTTTTAAAAATGGGGATTCACTAAGTTGCTAAGTTGCCCAGGCTGGACTTGAACTTGTAATTCTCCTACATTCGCCCTCAAAAGTGCTCCACCACACCTGGTTTGATATTGTTTTTAAAACTACTAGTATGTGTACTACATGAATAAACAAAACAATGTTATTTCAGAACACTTTTTGATTTACAGAAAACTTCGAAGATTATAGAGCTTCCATTTACCTTGTACCCAAATTCTTCCATTAATAACAACTTATATTTGTATGGTACATTAATTATATATAATGGACCAGTATAGATGCATTGCTATTAACCAAAGGCTATACTTTTAGATTTTCTTAGTTTTTATGGAATGTCTTTCTTTCTGTTCAGTGATCGCATCCAAGATACCCTATTACATGTAGCTTTCTTGTCTCCTTTAGATTTTGGTTGGCTGTGGCAATTTCTCAGACTTTCCTTGGTTTTCATGGCCTTGGAGGTTTTTAGGAATAATATTCAGGTATTTTGTAGAATGTTCCTCTGTTAGAATTTGTCTGATATTTTTCTCATAAGGTTGAAGATACTTGTTTTGGAAGGAAAGACACAGAACAAAGTGCCCTTTTCATCACATTATATCCAAGGTACACATCATCAGTGAGTTAGAACTGTTGATGTTGACCATGATTGTCAGGCTGAGATAGTGTTTGCAGGTTTCTCTACTGTAAATAGTACATTTTTGCCTGCCTTTTTTTCCCCCTTAGTCTTACTTCATTCTCACATTTCTAGACAGTAGCAGTGACTGAATCTATCTTTTTCAATAACTATCACATTGTCATTCTGCAATGTAGGTGAGGAATTTGTTTCTCTCTCTCTCTCTCTCTCTCTCTCTCTCTCTTTCTCTCTCTCTCTCTCTGTTCCTTTTGTATAACAGCAAACAGTTTGTTGGGAATTCTTTAATTTTGCCTAAGGATTTTGTTGACCAAAAATACTGAGGATAAGCAATCTCTTGTAGAGATACAGTGTGGCAAAAAAGAGGGTATCTGCTAATGACAAGATTCAGGCCTTGCAAGGAAATCTAGAAAAACTTCCTGCACCTCAGTTTTCTCAATAGAAAAATAAAGTGGAAGGGTTATAAAGTCCAAGGCCCCTTTTCAATCTGAAGCTGGAATCTGGGGGGCCCGTAGGCAGGAAAATAAGGCTGGTTCTCTTTCTGCATCAACTTACTCTTTAGTCTGTTGCAAGCATCAACAAGAATCATGATTCCTAGTTGGAGAGGGAGCATTGTTTTGTTTGGAATCTCTGATTTAATAAAGTTAGAAATATTTATTGGAACAGATCCCAGCTTCTTGCTTATCCCATGTTAGTTTCTGTAAAGTTCTGTTCTGATTCTTCTAGTTTCTGTTGTCTTCTACATTTGCACACTTATTTAAGGGTTAAAAAAAGGAAAAATTTATATTCTTGCTTTGTGAACCTTAGGAAAAAAGCACAGTTCATTTTTCTCTATCTGTGGTCATTTGCTACAAAACAAAACTTCTTTGTGAAGTGTATACTGCTCGTGACTTTTGCTTACTAAGATCTTTAATTAAATTATATATGGCAACAACCACACTAAATATTTACAATAGCCTGCTGCAATATTTCCTCTTTTTTAAAATTTATTTTTACTTTCAACTGGTTTTTAAATTTATTGTTATTGGTATTTTAAAAGTGGTTATGGACTTTAATGGGTTTTATTTTGGCAAATTCATACATGCATATCCTTCCCCCTAACTCCCCTTGCCTTTTCTTACTCTCTAGTTTCATATTTTGTGGGGAAGATTTCAATATCTATAATATTGCTCATATCCACCTCCCGGATTACCACCTAGACAACATGTAAGGTTTGTCTTTCTGAGCCTGGCTTATTTTACTCAACAGATTGGTCTCCAGATCCACCCATTTTCTTGAAAATGACAGAATTTTGTTCTGTTTTGTGGCTGAATCATGCTCCACTGTGTATATATGTCACATTTCCTTTATCTGTTCATCTATTGATGGGCACCTATGTTGGTTCTATATCTTGATTATTTTGAAATGTACTGCAATCAAATTTCTCTTAGTTTTCTGGTTAAGAAAGAAACATTTATTTTGTGAGTGGTAAATTCCTCTGGGAATTAAATTACATGAGCTTTGGTTGGGTTCATGTTTAAAACATCTTCAGGAGAGTAAATCATTTATTTGAAAGTTAGTGGAGAAAGTCACTTAAATTTAATCAGGTGAATGAATTTGAAAGAAAAAAGGATGGTACTGGGAACCAAGATATATGTGTGAAAGAAAAGGAACAGATCTTCATTTCAAAAGTAAATGTAAATATCATTTATTTTCAAATCTAAATATTTCTTCACTTTATCTGCATATATGTCTTAACAGATGAAAATGACAACAAATACTTTAAAACCAAAGATTTGATTTTTTATTGTTGGAAAGTCTTAGTGTCTCTCATAGTTGGAGTTTGTGAAGTTTGCGTTTTCTTACACTTAGACATACAGCTAAGCAACTTTGAAAATCTGCAGGCCTTTTGAATAATGTGACTTGTGATTCTTTTGGGTTCTTTGTGGCACTGTCAGTGTTTAGTTGTTTACCATTTGCCTGCGGGTTTGAACTCTTCCCTCTTTCTCTCCACCTGATAAAGTTCTAGTGTAAGCAGCAGCTCTGGGTATGAGGGGACTAAGGTTGGTTAGAGTCTTGGAAAGAGAAAGATAGGAAAGCAGTTCAAAGCTTAATTTCAGCTGAGCCTTTATAATTCCTGGCTCACAGCAGAGCTTGAGATTTGGAATTGAAATACAGGAGATTGCATTTTATGAAAGGAATCTTCTCTGGTTTGTGCAGAATTTCAGAATGTTTCACATAAAGCTGTGACCCTCAGAAAGTCAAACAGCACACAAATATGATCAAGAATTAGTAAGAATGTTTTGGACTCTATAAACACAACAAGTGAGTTTACTTGTGTAATAATTTATGAATTTGAAGGGCATATTTCCATGGATACTTGACTAATAAAAAATGAACTTTTTTATTTGAAGTTGCCTCTAGGCTCCAATTAAAGTGTCTTTAATTATCAGGGACTTGGATGATTTTTGTCACTGTGTACTACAGCATAGGTCTTCATAGAATTAACTTCATCCTAGTATAAGAAACTCTATTGTCATGCACCTGCCTGTACCTATTCTACTTCATGTTTAGAACAGGAGGCATTCTTTGTAAAAAATATATTATAAAGTTATATGTTAGTCTCTTTGATTAATTAAAAACTAGTAGTATTACCTTGGTTTGTGTTCTTGTCTGGAAATAGTGTTTTGCCCACATATTCATGACTGATATTTATTTTAACTAAATAAAAAGAACAAACTACTTTATGTATGAGCAACAAGTATTTTTGGAAAGTCTTCATACTGTAAATATATTTTAATATCAACTATGTGCCAATCACTGTCCCAGACACTGTAGAAACAAAAACAAGAGACAGCCCCGTGCTTGAGGGGGCAGTGTCCTCTGGGAAGGCCAGTGGGTGAGGAGGAAACCGCTGAGGGCACAGCTGTGCAGTGACATAAACGGTCAGGAGACTCCTGGGGCCTGTGGGATCAAGAAAGGGAGGTCCTCCCACCCCACTCCTCATATATCAGCTTGTTTTAAAGCTAAACGGTCTTTTAGTTTTGTGACTGTGTTGGGGGTTTTCAAGACCACCTTCACATTCAATGATTTACTAATAGGACTCACAGGGCTCGAAAAAGTTGGTATGTTCATGGTTGTAGTTTATTGAATATGTTTGAATACAGTGAAACATAAAGATTAAAACCAACAAAGGGAAGAAGCCCTTGAGGCAGAATCCAGGAGATACCAGGCATAAGTTCCCCCAGGTCCTCTTCTAGTGAGTTGCACAGCAATGTGCTTAAATCTCCCATCAATAGTGTGTGACACACAGGCCTTGCTGCCTGGGGTTTCTACTAGGTACCAGTCATGTGGTAGATCACCAATACACAACACCAGTGCTGTCCAGAGCAAATCAGAAAGTCACATTAACATAAACTTCTCTGGTTCAGTGGGTACAGCCTGACCCCAAACCTCAGCCTCATAGACACATTCTTATCAGACAGTTCTGAAGGTAAGGTGACTGTAGTGACAGTGCTTGCTAATCATAGGACATAACAATAAGTCTTACTTTGAATTATTCTTGGATCAAGGGCAATTTTAGTGCATTGAATTTATTGCAGATATCCCTAGAGAACTATGATAAATTTGGAAGTCTGTATTTTCCATAAGAAATTTTTCTGATGGTCCAGTAAGGAGTAGTTCCTAGCCCGGTGTGGTGGCGCACGCCTTTAATCCCAGCACTCGGGAGGCTGAGGTAGGAGAAGCATTGTGAGTTCAAGGCCGGCTTGGGCTACAACGTGAGCACAAGGCCGGCCTGAGCTACATAGTGCGACCCTGCCTCAAAAAACTAGGGCCGGGAGTTTGGCTCAGCGGCTTAAGCACCTGCCCTGGCAGGCGCGAGGTTGTGAGTTCAATCCCCGGTGCCGCAACAAAACAAAACAAAACAAAACAAAAACAAAGGAGTAGTTCCTGAAAATTCCTAATTTAAGAAGATCTTTCATAGGAAATGTACCCTTAAAATCAAGAGTACAAATTAAGAAAACCTTACTAGCGTCATTAACAGTTGGTTCACCTGATTACTACATAAGATGCTGAAATGTCCCTCAGGTTTGCAGGCTTCCATTTGACCTTGTTAGGTTCAAACAGGAGGGGTAGAAATTCCAGAAAGTAATCTCAGATGATGAGGGTGAAGGAATAGTTGTATAGTCATAGTAACATTCTTCCCATTCTTTTCACCTGAAATGCACCAGATAAGCAAAGAAATCTACTGAGTAGAGACCCCCACCCTTGGCTCCAGTCATGTTGAATATAAGAACACAGTTACAAAGTGCGCCAGCCAGCCCACCATTCACCTCCTGGTGTTTTAGACAATAAGTGTTTCTATGGGCCCTGACAATTTTCTGTTAAACCCCCACTCTAAGAATGGTAAGTAACAGGATGTACCCACTGGATATGATATCTTTTTGCCCACTGTTGTACTCTATAGGCCGCCAAATGTAACTCAGTGGTCCAAAGTGCTACTTTCCTTGCTTCATGTTTTGAGCGTTTGCATCTAGCACTGAATATGGAAAGTGTAGTCCAGAGTAAGTGTCTATTGCTGCCAGGACCTATTAATATTCTCCTAAAGTGACTGACACTGAGTGGCTCAATATAGCCTCAGCTATATACCAGCTCCCTTCCCCGGGAAATATCCATAACATCTGCAGTTCTGATTTTATTTTCTAGCAGATGGGACAATTTTTATTGGCATTTTATGTCTCTGAGGGAGTGAGAGGAGGAATATGTGTCAAAAATCAGCTCATCTCTGTCTTATTGCCGCTTCCCCATGTCTCACTGTACACCCAGTTGGCTACCTCAAGTGAGTACACTTCGTATTCCAACTGGCTTCCAATCTGTTCAAGATGTTCTTTCTTTAATGCATCTCTCAAATTTCCATAATGATTTCCACAGGGGCATGCCCAGCTGAGCCACACCTTTAGCTATCAAGTTTTTCATTGCCACCTGCCTGACCTTGTGGCCAAGGCATTATCCACTTTCCATGAGTTCTAAGACACCCAGACTTCTGGGCTCTCATTGTGGCTTCATTCTTTCATTACTACAAGGAAACAGGCTTATAACCCATCCCACTGAGCTAATTCATTCTCAGTATTTTGAATGAGAGTTTGTACTTGGTCAGATTATGAAGCCTTAGAAATAAGTTGCTGTTTATCCATTTTAGATTCATTACTCATAAACCAAGCATTTCTTTGCTGGTCAGACAAGAGCTATTCCATAAGGCATCATCACAAAGGGATGATAGGATGTGGCAGTTCTTCAGGTGGTTCCAAAGTTGGTCCTTGAGAAAATGATACCACCTTCTTAGGACTATGATGAGAACCTTGTATTCTTCCAGGTGAGTGTTCCTGTGTAAAACTTTTCCATTACATAATGAAGTCAGCTTTTCTGGGCAAGAACTTCCTCACTAGAGTGTACCTCTGCCATCAGCCAAGTCTTTGTGGGTATTTTAGGTTTCAAGATTGCTTTGTGCCCTAGACATAGAGGCACTGAGTACTTCCCCATCATACAAGCCAATAATTGTCTCTCAGATGACATACGCCATCCTGCCACATTTGGAGATTTTTCTGGCCCCAAATTTTCACCACTGAACAGCACTCACAGGCATTTGTCATAAGCACCAGTCTTTGGAAGTGCAAGATTCAGACACTTTCAAAATCACATCAGAGAATTGATGAAGGCATTGCTTTTTGTAATTCAGACACAGACAGTCTGCTATTATGAACTCTCCCGTTTAAATGCAACCTTCCTTCAAGTAGTCTTCATGGATAGGAGCTAGCGACAGTCCCAGGACTGGAAGTGTGTCCTCCAAATCCAAACATTCCAACCAGCTGCTCTACTTGTCACTTAGTTCCATACTCACCTTTAGTTTTACAATGCTAGATATGGGAAGGGTTGCCCTTTCAGACATAACATCCATATCAGTCAACATGCAGGGAGAGGAGATACACAGCTTCACATAAAGTCTATTCAAATATTTTAATTTTCATCAAAATTTTCACCTTCATCATATCAATCATTCCATATCAGCTACAGCCTTGTTAGGAGCTCACCAAATTCTAAGACTATAGTGCAATGGATTCCTGTGTGAAGGAGTCCAGGAAGAGTTTTTCTCCACCCTGTGGCCACTTTACTTACAGATATGCACACAGCTTTGGGTATCCAGCTGAGGACTAACAAAAGGACCCTGACCTCTTCATCGGTCTTCTTCCTGATTAGTAGCCTGACCACCACACCAGTAACTTGAGGTGAGGTTTTTCATTATCATCTTTGCCTTCAGAATTTTCAAATATCTCTAAACCAAGGGCAATAGCATGGATTTGTTTAGGTCCCATATTGGACATAAGCAGGGGCTCCCAGTGGGCCACTCAGTCAATAATATAGCTGCATCAAGATCTTTATTATAACCCAACAGGGTTCACCTGATTCACTCTACTTTTTAATACTTAAACATACTCATGCCAGCTGGGACAAATTTCTTGCTTGTCCCATTTCCCTGTACTTTCGTGAATCAGTCTAATTTTCTTTGCACCTGTAAAACCCATAGGGGAAACTGAGATAACAGATCTGATACAGTTTCTTGTTTGATTTTGCAGCAATAAATTTATATGGTATGCCTATATAAAAGAATCTCACTGTATTACAGAATTTACCATGACCTGGGTAAATGGGTTAATGTGGAGTAGACTAAAATCCTGATCACCATAAAGCCAATCCTATAGACTGCCGATGCAACGTTATCATCTGACTTGTCTGAGGAGTTCTGCTTAGCACCCAAAGGAGGGTAGTATCAATTTATCTTCTCAGGATAAACAATTCACAGAAGCCTTTCTCCAGTCCTCCAGGTTGTCTCCTCACGAACAACCTGCTGTGGATTTGAATCATGTACAGACATCTCTGATTATTCTAAAGGAAGCTTACATCAACCAAAACATGTGCTTCTAGTCTGCATCATTCAAAGTCAAGAAGACAGTTTCTACACTAGTCACTCTCACAATCAGTTTTAACAGAGGTCATTCAAGAAGTTGATAACATTGATCTACAGAAAGAGACTGCTCCTTTGTCCTCCGTCCTCTGACTTGAGCAGCCGATTGATTTTGCATACCTTCTGCCATCTGGATTATTTTCTCAGTGTGCAGAGGTCACAGGGGTGAACTCTGTTATTCCAGCTTAGCTTTTCCCTCTGGTGGTGACCCTAAGGCTGACAGTCATAGCTCTGACCAGCTGAAACCCTAACTTGGCAAAACACCAGGATCTTCCCAATACTCTATTTTTCATTTTAGTTATTACAGATAAAAATAGCCAAGGGAATGTAATTTATCTGGTTTCTCATTGTTTTGTATTTATTTATGTATCTAGTGAGCCAGGTCCTTGGGGACTGGCTCTTACACTTCCAGATCCCATGGATATCTTCATCTCCAGTAGCAGATGGCAGCGCAGCTGCTATCTCTCACCCGTTTGGAAAGATGATGCTACTAAAATGCGGAGAGGTTACATAGCTCACCCAAGTTCACACAGGAAAAAATGTCAGAGCTAATATTCTGACTCCAAGGCCTTGCCCTTAATCTTCAGTAATCCTACATCTTGTAAACAGGTTCTAAACTTCAAACTTTAGAAGCTTCTCCTACCTCACTGGGCATTTTTTATATTATTCCTTAGGGACTACCAGTTTCTAACTGTATCCCTCTTCTTCTCCTTTTGGGGTTGGGCGGTCTGCTAGGTCTTGCTCAGCCTCAGATGTGTGTTATGAATCACGACATCCTTTGGGACGTTCAGGCTTCATATCTGCACCTTGAATCTCTGGGAAGGAGGTAGTAGTTCAAATAGATCAGTGATTTTCACACTTGGCTCCAGGTTGGAATTACCTGGGGCCTTTGAAAAATACTACTGTTTGGATTCTACCCTAGACAGTTTGACTTAATTGGTTGTAGAGAGTTGATTGGTTACTCCCAAGAAGGTATATTTATGTTTCACAACTAGTAAATGTAACTTACTACATTACATCTTTTTGTTCACACAGCAGCTAGACTCCTGTCTTAAGTTCTTAAGATTCACTTCTCATCTGAGACACACACCTTCTTTCACTTTTTTTGGTTTTCTGAGACATGGTCTTATTATGTAATCTAGGCTGGCATTGAATTCATGTCAATCTTCCTGCCTCAGTCTCCTGAGGGCTGGGATCACAGGTGTGAGCCACTGCAATTGGTCTCCTTTCACTTCTTAATTTCTCATTATTCACAGAGAAAATACCACTCCTCCTGGTGTCCCTGAGTTGGAAACAAACTGTGGCATGGGGCCCAGAAAACTTGTGCATCTGCCTTGGTTTGGAAGGTGGAAGAATGAAAAGGTTGGGCTCACAGGGGCTCCAGGGTAGAGTGGAAGGTGATGCAGTTCTGGTGTTGAAGTCCACTGCCCAGTGTTAGCATTGCAGGCTGCTGTTCCTGCAGTGACTCACGACTTTCTACAAGGACTTGCTCACCTGCAGAGTGATTTGGCTGTTGTTCCAGATGCCAGCATTTCTAAATGTGGTTCTCTGGGCCTCAGATAGCATCTGTGGAGGACCACCTGTATGACTCTCCTTGAACAAAGAAAATTATCCCCACTTTGGCCGAATCTGGCCCTGTCTATGTACTGATACATACAGAGCTGGCTAGGCCATTTTCTTTTCCCTTCGATTTTCTCTAAGCAACATAAATAGGACCAGCTGAGGTGCTGAGGCAAAATCTTTGAAGCTAGGTGACAGTCACTGTTTCCCTACACCGTGACTCCCAAAAATATGCCTGGGGCAGGTTGAGGAGCCATGGCTCCAGTGTTGTTAACTGGAGTGAGCCTTGAGATGAGAGATTCTGACTTCCTAGGGCTGAAAAGTTTGCACATCAGAGCTGAAACACCATCCAAAACATTAGATGCTACCTCAGTTGTGTTATGCGGATTAGTTTTCCTGCCTATCCTTCTCTCCGCATATTGCAGAGGTGCTTTCAGGCTTCCTACCTAGCCCAGCTCATAGTACTCTCGTATCTCCTGCCATTCTCACAGTCACTCATCCTCAAACTACTCCCTTCAAGAATTAATAAAATCCAGGTTGGGCCCTGGGTCGAGGCCTTTTGTTCTGATGAATGTTCATCCCAGTTGGACTTAGGACCCCTTTGGCTCCCCATAACTATAAATATGTGTTAATGTCTTTATTCTTACCATGGGTTGCACTGGAAGTGGTAGATTGAGATTAATTTACTGGAATTGCAGTAAGTTTTCCATGGGATTACAAATATAAACTTCCTGACAGAGATGAGGTCCAGGAAGGGCTCTCAATGGCATCCGTGAACTATCCAGTAACTTTGGAATTGGTGCTTCTCAAAGAATGATGCCTTAGTTACTTTTCTCTCATTATTGAGACAAAATACCCAATATCCAAAGTTAAAGGAGGAAAATTTTTTTTAGTTCACAGTTTGTAGAGGTTTCAGTTCATAAGTGGCTGGCTCCAAGGCAGGGTGGTGTGACAGAGGGGCAACCATTTATGGTGGTGGAAGATATGAAGAGCAACAAAAGAGAAGGAGTGAGCCTCTTCAGTTTCCTGATATTGGATGCAGGCTATCACCCTAGGTTGGGTGTTGCACTAACATCCCCAATCCTGGCAACTAACAAGGAACCAATCACAAACTCTAGATTTAGCCACCTCCAGAAAACTCACTCCCCAATGATCCCATGAACCTTTGAGGGGATATGCAGACACAAACCATAACAGATAATCATAGAAATTTCTGAGATATTGTGTTAAAATGTGTATTTGGATTCATGAAATCTGGGTTGGCCTGAGGTTCTGTAACAGCAGCTGGATGACACTGATATTACTGACCTGTGAGTTTGACCAGATGTGTTTTCAGGTCAAGCTGACACTCTGACACCTATATATTGTGTCAGCACAAAACAGACAGAGTAGGGAGACAGCATTCACATGCAATACATTACCCAAATACACTAAAAGGAAGTTTTTCAATTTTTCTAGATCTACAATATCCTACTGCCTTCTGGAAGAAATAAAAGAAAAGAAAAGAAAAATGGGATGATACTTAATTTTAAAAATCAAACTAAGGTAAAATTGTTCTGACAATAAAATATTCCTCTTTAACAATCCTAGAGTTCATTGGAGACTCATTAATGTATGATAAAAGATGTGGCAATCACTGTTGAAGACGGTCACACTTTCTGGTGCACGATTAATGGGGGAAAAAGGGTAGTAGAGGCAGGGATCATGACTCGCTGGCTAAATCGACTTTCCTGGAATCCCTTTGTGGCACACTCCCTGTCATTTTAAGTAACCATATTAGTCACCTTTCCATCCCTGGGACAAAATACCTGACAAACAATTTAGAGAAAGAAGAGTTTGTTTTGAATCACAATTTTAAAAGTTTCTGTCCGTGATCAGCTGGCTCCAAGGCAGAAACATGATGGTAGAAAGCTATGGCAGAGGAAAGCTTCCCACCTCATGGGGGCTAGGAAGCAGAGTAAAGCAAGAGCCCCAGAAAGGGTCAGGGGACAGGATATAATCTTTAAAGGCACACCACCAGTGACCTACTTTCTCTAACTGGGTCCTAACTCCTAAAATCCACTTTGGCTCTGATTGATCCATTGATGAAGATAATTCCCGCCTGATCCAATTGTCTTCTGAAAGCACAAAAGACTTTAAACCAAGACAGTGACCAATGCTAAGAGATATAGTTTAGCTAGATGAAAGTCAGAAGCAGAGCAGTCCTCCTCTTAAGATTTGGAAATGGGGTCAACAACCGAAGCCTGAACACTGGTGTTTAGAGTCAGCTAGAATTGCCATAACAAAACATCACTGACTGGGTAGCTTAACAAGAGAAATTTATTTTTCACAGTTTTGGAGTGGGCATCCAAGATGAAGGGACATGGTGAGGGCTGTCTTCCTGCCCTGCAGATGACCAGCGGGCATTTCCCTGTGTTCCCATGGTCTCCTCTTCATGGAAGCACATGAAAAAGAGTTCTGGTTCATTTCCACTACTTACAATGCCATCGATCCCATTATGAGGGCTCATTTTCATGACCTCATGTGATCTAATCAACTCTCAAATGACCTGCTTCCTAATGCTATCTCACTGAGGATTAGGACGTCAGTGTATAAATTTTGGGGGTAACACAACCCTCAGTCTGTAACAACTATCTAAAGATATTTCAATATAAATAATTCAGCTACAATGCTAGGAGTCTGTCAGTTCCAAGCAGAAGTTCTCATTTTCACGAGTAGAGTGTTTTCACATACAGATATCTACCATGGTGGGTGCTGACAGCCGAGCAGTGGGAAAGCACTTTTCTGTGGTTCCTGCAGGACCATGCACATTGTCAGGGATGCAGATGCACAGTGAGCCCTGAGATGCCATGGAAAGTCCCATGTACAGGAAAATGGGATCCCCTACTTTTATTAGGGGTGTGTGTGTGTGTGTGTGTGTGTTTTAAGAGATGAGGTCTAGCTATACTGACTAGGCTGACCTCCTAACTCAGTCTCCCAAGTAACTGGGCCCACAGGCACAAACCACTGTGTCTGTCTCCAGCTGTCTTTTTTGCAGGAAACACACATTGCAAGCTCCAAGGTAGCTCACAACTATAGGTAGTAATTCAAATAACCTTGAGGAAGAAAGCCAAGACTTACTTAAATACATAACTAAAGATAGTCACTGGCTAATATTAACATCTAAAGAACTTCTTTGTGTTGGTTCCTTGACTGCTCCTGCCTTCCCAGGCCTAGAGATAAGATAGGATTGGTGGAATTGTGGTGCCAAGATTTACATCTAGAATGACCTCAAAACTCTCATATTCTCATAAGTTATGTTTTTGGAAGGTGATTGAATCATGGAGGCAACTATACTCTCAATAGGTTCATTCACTAACAAGTTCAGCAGTTAAATATGATGTTAGAAAATGAAACCCAATTAGAAGAGGAAACCACTGGAAGTGTGATCTGGAAGGTTACATCTACCTTCACAACTCATCCTTTTATCTCTGCTTTCTGGTCCAATTATGTGAGCAGTTTTCTTCTGTGCCTAAGCCCTTCCACCATGTGAATTCTGGGCCTTGGAGCCAATTACTATGGATTGAAAATATGAATCAAAATAAACCCTTCTCCTTGGGTAGGTATAGGATATTGTGTCCCAGAGAGAAGAAAATGACTAAGATAGATTTTGGTACCACAGAAGTGGGATTGTTGCCATGGTCATACCTGATTATATGGTTTAGAAGCCTTTGAAACTGGTTTGTGGTAAGAATTTAAAAAGGTTTGGAGATGCCTGCTAGAGAATGGAACAAACTGAGCTTGATGGGAAATTTTGGTCTGTTCTCAGAAGACTAGAAGCTGATAAAAATGTGTATAGTAAAGGCCATGCTCAGAAAGTTTCAGTTGAAAGCAATGATTCCTTTGCTAACTGGATTCAAGATGATGTGTATTATTCTCTAGCAGAAAACTTTTCTGTATTTCACCCATGCCCTGACATTTTATGGAAGACTGAGTTTAAGGGTGGCAGACTAATTTATCTGCTGGAGGAAATTTCAAGGCAGCCCAACAATTAAGCTGTGACTTGGCAATACTAGCTGCTATTAGATCTATTATAAAAATCAGAAGCAGAGAGTGGTTGTGAAAAGTATACAATTTAATCATAAAGGAGTTGTCTGCAAAATTGAGCCTTGGAGAACATGATTGCTAAAAAGATTGACACTAAAAAGAAGACAAGTATTTTGCATCAGGACAATAGGAAATATGGCTTGAGGGCATTTCAAGAATAAACAAGACCCTACCCCTTCCAGGTTCCAGGGTGTAAAAGGGTAAAAATAAACTTCTTTGAAAAACTTTGCTTTGAGAAGATATACTCAGGGTACCCTGCCCAAGAAGGATTGCCTAGGGCATTGGTTCTCAGGGATTTAATTCACACAGCCATCCAGGCACTTTAAGGCCACTGAAACCATGATACAAGGGAACTCTGCTACTAATGGAGCTGTAACAGCCCTTGGCATCATTCATATTGTGCAGGCATAGTAATTTGAGTTGTGGGGTCAAAAAGGTTTCAACACAGATTTCAGAAGAAGGCCTGGGAGGCCAGGAAATGTGCTCCCAAGAAGGCAACGTATGAAGTTGTAAGAGTGAAGCTGAAAATGTGGTGGAGATCCCAGGAAGTTGGTGAAACCAGAAACATGAAAGGATGAAGAAACCAGAAATGTGGAATGTCTAAGCAAAGCTGTAAACAGTGAACAGAGTAAACCCAAGAAAAAAGCCATGAAGGGCTATAGCTGGAAATGCCATGAGAGTAAGGCCACCCTATTTCTTCATTTTGGAATGTTTACTCTGTTTCCTCTGTGCCACTATATATTGGAAGTGTTAAACTTTTTTCTTAAACAGGGGATCACAGCTAACAGTTTGCCTGGAGTCTCAGAGGAGACTTTGGACTTGGACTTTTTAGCAATGCAGGAACTGTTAAAACTTTGGTAGTCCCTAGAGACAGAGTAAACACCTTTTTCATGAACAAGTAAGCATGAATCTTTTTGGGATGAGGGTAGGATGTTATGATTTAGATCTAGAATATCCCCCCAAACTTTCATGAACTTGGAAGGCGATTGGATCATGGATGTACACCATATCATCTTATTGGTTGAAATATATATTTTGTGGGAAAAAACCCAAAAACATTAATTGTATTTATGTAACTTTGAGTTTGACATTAATGAGTGTGGATTATAATATTGATCTGGTGTTAGATAGTACATTCACATCTTTTTTTTTTCCAGTACTAGAGATTGAACCCAGTGGGCCCTGAGTGACATTTCCCAGCTGTTTTTATTTTATTTTTAAAATTTTGAAAGTCTCAATAAATTACCCAGGCTGGCCTCAAAACTTGAGGTCCTCTTGCCTTAGCCTCCTGAGTGGCTGAAATTATAGGCATGTATCACAACAGCTGACTCATGAGGGCACATTTCAAAATCAGCAAACAGGGTAGCCATTGTTGACATGTTCTTCAACAGAAGAATTTAGAAGAGGAAACTTTTCTCCTAAATGCAAAAATCTGGTCCCATGACCACTTTATGTCCAGAAAAAAAAAAAAATGAAACCCTGTCAAGAAAGGTGCTCTGGTGAGGAACTAATATGAATGTGCCTGGTTTTAAATAAAACATATATTCCCATTCATGGAAGAAAGGAAACTCTATTTATTCCCATAGTAAATGGCAGAGGGGATATGCAGGTTGCTCTGAAACTGAGACATTTGGTTTATATGTTTTACACTCCCTCACCCTCAGTCCAAACATTAGGCAACTGAGTTCAAAACTAACTGCTGTCCACAGAGCCAAAGATACAACAATCATGGAATTGGGTATTTTAAAAAGCAACTTCTAAGAAAATGAATACAAAGTTGACACATGAATACTGTAAAATGAAAATTTATCTTTCTTCCCTTCATCTATAATTTATAGATTCTTCAAGTTAAAAATATCTAAAATGTTAATCACTGAAAACACAATGCTTAGTGACAAAAGCTGTGCATTCTGCAAAAAACAAAAAACAAAACAAAACAAAACTCATGAATTACCATGAGCCAATTATTTTCTGGGGCAAGCTTTCTTTGAAAAAGAAGATACTTTTTCCTTAATTGTGGTAAGCATTTTCCCCCATTTCCACCTGCCCTAAAGTACAGGATCCCAGGATGAAAGTCAAGAATTGCAGTATTTTGGAGATGGGTGTCCCTTGAAGGGACTCTCTAAAGAGATTCCTGAACTTCTCCATTGAGAGGAGCACATATCAACATGACAAGGTGGGAGAACATTATGTCTTCTCTGATGGACTGAGAGTTCTGCATGTGAACATTAGGGAACAGCAGAACTTTTCATCCTGGAAAACCAGCTGGGAGTTCAGAAAGCTGCCATGCTGCTTCTGGAGAGCATTCAAAGAGATGGCCATGCTTTGACTTTTAATATAACTTATTGGGAGTTTATGCTTTTACATTTGTTAGAGAAGAAAAAGTCTAAGATTTCCAATTAAAAACTGCCCTGAGAGAGTCTGAGAACCAACACTGAATTTATTCATTGTGGTAAAAATAGATAATCAAAGGCTTCAACTGGTTTGAGCTTTGATATAGCAATATACTAAATTTTGCCATAAAAAGTAACTGACTAAAAATGGAGGATCATCGTGGTTTCTAGACTGAGACTTGAAAAATTCCCTCTACTCTAACTGGACCCTGCTCACTCATTTGTGCCCATTGCTGCCAGAGAACACTGGTGCCACCCAGGGCTTTCTAAGTACCACTACTTAAGTGCCATAGGAGACCCAAAAGTTCAATGCTACCAGTCAGGTCTCAAGTACTCAGATTGACATTATCTAAGCCTTACTGTGCCTTTCTGCCTGCCTAAAGGTTGGCATGCCTTGTGTCTTTTCTTTTTCACTGCAAGTCTAGATAGAGGGATTTTTGCATTCATGTAGCAGATGGAAACAAAGATTGAAGTTAGGAAAGATTTTGCTAATAGTCACAAAGCTATTAGCAGGTGACCTGGAATTCTAGCTCTTCCTGACTCTGCTGAAGGGATCATCATTATTGAGATGATAGCAGCCCTGTGCATACTGCTGCATCTGCAACTTCTCTGATCCCAAGCAACACTTTCTGAAGTACAAAATGGCTTTTCCCAAAGACACAGCTTAATTCCACATAAATGACTCACTAAAATAATTTTCTGCTCACCTTTCAGCTTGTCTTGGACTTCAACAGAGATTATATCTTCCAAGCAGTAGTATAAATTGTGGGTTACAGCATCACTCTGCTCCTTATCTCATCACTTCTTCAGCATCCTAAACTTATAGATTACAATGTTTTTGTTCTGCCTTTGATATCATAAATATCGCTAATATCCAACTTCAGAGCGTCAACATTGATTTCCACTCATTAACCCTGTCTCCTAGAAAGAATATCAACTGAGTATCTGTTAACAGGGTTTTACTGTTTTTTCTAAAATCTGCAGAGGAGTTCGGTAGTTCCTCTCAACCATTCATGTATAGCCATTAACAATGAAAATACAATCCCTTCATTTTTAAAAAGGAGACCATGACTTTGTCATTTTAACTACTTTTGAAATACAGTAGTACTACAGTTCATGAACTTAATTTGTTCCATGATTCTGGAAAAGATGGCCATGTTCATGTTTGTTCAAGAAAGACAGCTGCAGTCATGTTCATCATGCAATGCAGAGTTAATAAACAAAAACAAAATTTTGCCAAATGCTTCTATTTGTGAACCAACCTGCTCTAACACTGATGGATAGTATTACATATAACAACATTATACACTTAAGCAAAGTTGCCTCCATTATGCCCTTCTGCCATCCTCTCTCTGCTCTGAAGCCAGTTGAACATAGCCAAAACTGTAAGCCAAAATAGACCTTTCTTCCTTTAAATTGTGGGTGTTTGGTTTTTGCCGCAGTGATGAGAAAGTGACTAAGACAGATTTTAGTATGAGAGAAATGGGGTCATTGCTGTGACTTTACCTTACTGTGCTGGTTAGAAGCCTTTTGAACTAGCTCATGGGAGGAGTTTGGAAAGTTTTGGAGATGCACGGTAAAAAAGCACTAGAATGCTATAAGCTGAGCTTGATGGGAGATTTTGCTCAGAGCTCTGAATACCAGAATGCTGATAGAAATGCGAACAGTAGAGGCCAGGCTCAGGAGGTTTCAGTTGGGAACAAGGACAAGGCTGTTGGATTACAGGTCATGTGTGTTATGCTCTCATAGAAAATTTATTTGCATATTTTCATGTCCTAAGTCTTTGTAAGAGACTGAGATAAATGGTGGCAGTTATAGCTTATGTCCAGAGGTCTCCCCAAAGCCTCAAAAAGTCATAGGTGGGTACTTTTTTAATATGGCTGACTTTAGAGTGTATGATGTTAGGATTAAGGGTGTGTGATTACTAAATCAGTCTAGTGATTGGTTTGTCACCTGCCCTAAGCCTGGTAGCCTAGATCAAATATAATAGGGACAGAAAGATGTTACTAAGGTCACTTGGACTTGCTTGCTTGCTGCTTTGGCTGTCCTTCTGTTGGCCATGAACTGTTTCTCCTCTGTGATGTTCCTTTGCCATGCCACCCTGCCTTGGGATCAGCTGACCATGAAGTAAAACTACTATGAACTATAAGCCAAATAATTCTTTCTTCCTTTAACTTTGGGTGTCTGATATTTTGTCCCAGCAATGAGAAAATTTACTGCAACAGTACTGGAGGAAATTTCAAGGCAGCCCAGGGTTCAGGCTGTGGCACGGACATTACTGACTGCATTCAAAAAAAATTCTTTTTTATATTAAAGATAGTAAAATCCAACAAAACAAAACAGAACAAAGTCAATCAAAACAATGCAGCAAAATTGGTACAGAACTTCAAAGCAGAATACTAGGAAAGCAGCAATAGCTACCATAGTATATCTTGTTATCTTCACAATAGTTGTCCATTCCATCAGATATAGCAAAATCAAACCAAAAACAAAACAGAATAAAATCAGTCAAAACATAATATTGAATAAAGCAAAACAATTAATCATAACAAATTATCAATTAATCAAAACAGTGAGAACAGTATTGGACTTCAAAGACAAGAAGGAAATCCCCATATTTGCTATATTGCATACTGTCATCCTCCCAAGAGATGCTCAGACCACCGGCCCCAGGCCTGAAAAATCAACCAAAAATACAAGCATTTAGCTGCTTTATGTACCTTAGTTGCTATCAACTCAGCCTATCCTCTGAACCAGGTGGTTGCTTACGGAGGGGTGGGGTGGGGGGAGACATGGTATTTGATTCTCAGCCTGCACACCAGTAGGCTCAGAGGAGGTGCTATCTGACTTTTCTCTCCCTGGAACCTGCACAGCTTGCACGGCTTACCAAAAAGGCTGGCTCTACTGACTGCTTTTTATGAGATCTACAGTGACAATCAGAAACAAATGGTAGAGTAGAATGGTTTGAAAAGTCTTCAGTTTCAGTTTTGCCAGAAAGAGAATGCTTGCAAAGTTGGGGCAAAGGAATTCATGGTTTCTGAAAATATTAGCATTAAAAAGAAGCCAAGTACTTTGCTGGATACTCAAACCCATAGTTGAGTTCTAATTCTTTCTGCAACTTGGAAGGGTAGATTCAAACCTTTCAAGTTTTAGAAAGAAATAAAGTCAACAAACTTCAGGGTTTGAAAGGTCATTTCCTGAATGCTGATGCCAATAAAACGGGCAATGAGAGTTCTGAATTCCAGTCTCCATTATGCAATTTCTTGGCATGAGGAGAAAAAGCACTTTCTCCAATAGAGTCATGGCAGTATCACATTCACGGACTCTGTTGACCTTTTAGGATCAGTATCCTACTTGGGAGATATTAACCCAAAACTCTTGAGATGGAGAGATTTTTAAGATAAAAAGTATTATTAAGCTGTTACAAATGGTAACCAGAAAGGTTATGGGACAAGTTCCTGCATCATTGAGCAGCAGGGTGACAAGGCTGTGGAAAAATAGACAAGTATCTTTATAATAAAAAAAATTAATGAAGGAAGTCATAAATAGTTTGTATTGGTCAAGCAATGGTGACAGGGATAATGGAAAGCAGGAACAGCTTTTCAGGTTGAAGTGGTCTGCAAGAAGTCCTTGTTGCTTGTGGACTGCTTGGAACTATCTGTAAACATGATGCACTTGCACTAAGAGGTGGTAATGAGATGTTTAAGATTTTAGTAAACATTCAGAAATGTGAAATGATTCTTTTCTGATTGATTGCAAACCTTCCCCACCTACCTTCTCCTCCATCCATTGGGCTTTATAATTTAATTTTGGGTAGAATTTTTCTCTTGTCACTGTAATATTACTAAATATATATTTGGACTTCCTCATTCTTTCTTAGAATTAACTCTTAAAATCTTTGACATCTCTCCGGGAGTGGTGGTGCACGCCTTTAATCCCAGCACTCTGGAGGCTGAGGTAGGAGGAGCTCTGTGAGTTTGAGGCCGGCTTGGGCTACAACGCAAGTTCAAGGCCAGCCTGAGCTACATAGTGTGACCCTGCCTCAAAAAAACTAAGGCTACACATTGGTCATCATCAAAAGAAATAATATAATAAAGTTTTTGATTTAAATATGCCCATACACCAGTGCCACAAAAATAAATAAATAAATAAATAAATAAATAAATATGCCCATACAAAGGTTTCATATGGCTATGATAGATTGTTATTAACCTCATGGTATATTTATGTATTCATGCCTTCAGATGTACAGGTCTTCAAAAATGTAAAACAGATTGTTTATGGTGACAAACTTTTGTTTCAGATTCAGACCTCTGCCTTCAACAAAAACTTATGAGATGTACATCCCACTAAAGGTAAATAAGTTAGGTAAAAGCTTTTATGTATTAGATAGGGATGATTGACCAAAAAGGGGGTATCTTATGTTAAAAAATGCAAATTCAAGTGTGTTAAAAATATTTCATCATAAGTGTCACATTATAACATTAGGTATGGTTTGATTTCTAATTTTCTGTGTAAAATATGTAACTGCTTGTTAACATTCTACAGGTATTCAAATGTTAAAACATCCATGGTTGTTAAAAAATATAATAATGGTTCTATTTTATGTTCTAAGATGTTTGATATGTAGATAACATGATAATGTTACACTTTCTGCCTCTACTACATTGTACTGTTATCAATCTTTTCTTCTGGATGTTCAACAACTGAGGTTTAGAGGCTAACAATTAGAGAGATAGATGGGTTAAGAGGATAGCCAATATTTTGGTCTTAGCCCTCCAACAGCAATGAGGACCCAGGACATTAGAGTCCATGGTCCTCTGATCAAGGAGACTATAAGACCACAGGTGAAAGTGATCATTGGTGTGTGGTGTGCCTAAGGAGAGTCACCAGGAGAAAAAAATCTCCCAGGCTTTCACAGAAAGCAACTTGGTCAAGCAATGGCCGTGACTCATCTGAATGACTGACGGTGACAAGAACTAAAAGGTGCTATGTAGAGTTCCAAGGCATTTCTTGAGGAGAACTAACTGAACTTGATAAATAACCAAAAAAACTGATTGTTTTTAAAACAGGTTTCACCTTAACTTGGTCTTGAATATCCTCCAGAAAACATACAACTGCTAGAGGTATATAAAACAATGCTAAAGTAATCTGTTATAAATCACTAATACCTTTTGACAATTGCCAGCTGACTACTATTATGGATGCACAGGGTTTCAATTGCAGAACGCAGGGACTTAAAATATTTGGACTGCACTTAAAATAAAAAGATCTTCTACAGAGTTCTCCAACACAGCTCCTCTAGCTTCAACTGACCACGCATCCTGTGCTGCAGCAAAACAAATTGACTTAGGGCATGACCCAGACATGACCCTACCAAAAAACAAAGAGCTCCGGGGTCAACCACGTGAAGAAGTTGCTACAGCCCAGAAAAACACCAAGCTCCTAGACAACCCAAGTAATGGGTTGCTAGGCAGAAGGGCTGAAACTGATGTCATCTTTCCCAATATATAAATAAACATGCTGCATTGGGTCCTTTCCTCCCAAAAATAAAACAAACAAAAACCAAACCAAACCAAACCAAACAAAAAAACCTAGGGCTGGGAGTTTGGCTCAGTGGCTTAAGTGCCTATGTGGCAGGCATGAGGCTGTGAGTTCGATCCCTGGTGCCACCAAAAAAAAAAAAAAAAAAAAAAAATCTTTGACATCTCAAACATAGGTCTTATGAATGCTCATTAGATGACTGTAGGTGGAGTCTCCTACATAGGCTCAGATAGGGCTCTGATTACAGAATAAACACTCAGACATGGTTGGAGGGTTAGGACTTTTAGTCCCAACCCCAGCCTCAGAGCAGGGAGGAGCTGCTGAGTGAGAGTAGGAAAAATATGATTTTGGCTTTTTTCTCTGTCTCCTCTACCACACTGAAGGGCTTCATCAGCAGTGAAACCATTGGCCACATCAAAAACATAGTCCAGAAACATAGGCCAGTGATAGAGAACCTTGCTTAGCATGTGCAAGGTTCTGGTTTCAATCCCTAGCACCATGAAACAGACAAAACAGAAACAAAAACAAAAAACAAGCCCGATCACTAGTTTTCTAATTTTACCCTCCTTAAAGTGGTTGTGCTGTGATGCAGCAAAGCTCATGTGTTGCAATTTCAATTAAAGATCCTCAAGGTACTAATCACTGCAGGTGGCATTAGAAGGGAGAGAGATGTGAGAGCACTACTTCCTGTCCTTCCTCCAGATCCCAGACAACTGAGCTCATTTACAGTGAACACTTTATGAATGAGCATCTAACATTTGCTCTTGTCCCATCTTCACTTCAGTGATTTCTTTGAGAATCTCCTAGATTGAAGATTGGGTATTAATGGTCGGTCTATGCCAACTAGTTGTTTCCTGCTGCATGGCAGATTGCTTCTGGTTCTCAAAGCATGAACCACCTCAATGAAAATTGCCCAGGGAGACTATGGAAAATGCAGGTTTACAGACCCATCACAAAACCTTCCAAGTATTATGAATCTAAATTTTTATAAGATCTCAAAATATCTCTCTCAAGTCTGACTGTTATTTGTTTGTTCATCTGTTTGCTTTTGTGATACTGGGGATTGAACCCATGACCTTATGCATGCTAGGTAAGCACTGTACCACTGAGCTATAGCCCCTAGCATCTGACCATATCCAGTGATACACTGGATCTGAAACTAACAAGACAGTGATTGAATGTCTCAAAGATGCTATAAAAACACCCACACAAATGTAAATCCATATTAATTTCTTTTTGCCATGCTGTTAGCTCCAAAAAGGTTCCTTAATTTTTCTAAATTGGAAATGGCTCCAGAAGATTGACTTTGCAACACATGTATAGGATGAAAATGAAAGAAACCAGAGTACATAAACATTTTAGCAGCTGGAAGGAACAAAATAATGGGTTAAAACTTTGACAGTATTGGGGTTATAGCTCTGTGGGAGAGTTCTTGCCTAGCCCGGGAAAGGAAAGGAGAGGAGGGAGAGGAGAAAAGGAGATGTACAGAAGGAATTTCCATACACACTTCTAAACCACATAAACTACTGCATACACGCAGAGCACACATTGAAAAAAAACTTTAAAAACACTCACAAAAGACCAAAATCACTTTAAAATGTCCTGGTGAGGACAGTGAATACGGGTAATAGCTAATGACAATTTCTTGCCATAAACTGTTTTCTGATGTCTTCCATAGGAAAAGCCCAATATCCCTTGTTAGCAACTCTGTTCTTAACCTGGGATGCTCTGTGTGACTTTAACAAGTCTTTTTATTCCTTTGATGCTAATAACGTTTGGAGAATTTAATGAAAATTAAAGAAAAGTGTTATTAAATTTTTTAATAAGAAAAAAGATTGGATAGCCACATTTTGGAATATAGCCAATTAATCGTAAAATTAAACAGTTTCTCTGCAGTAAGCTACAAGAGTAGAAAACCAATTGCTTTCTTAGGGATAAGGAAATAAAAAGGAACACAGTGCATTATTTTCAGATATTCAAAATATATTTAAGAAATATACAACTGTAGCCTGGCATGGTGGTGCACGCCTGTAATCCCAGCACTCAGGAGGCTGAGGCAGCAGGATCATTGCGAGTTCGAGACGAGCCTGGGTTACAAAGTGAGTTCAAGGTCAGCCTGAACAGTATAGTGAGACCCTGTCTTAAAAAGACACACACACACACACACACACACACACACACAGACATATATGACTGTGCTGTTAAACCAAGTTGGCTGTTAAACCATGTATCTTCAGGGGTAATGTGAGATTTTGGTTCACTCATCAGTCTGCATTTCTTCCCATTTTGCAATAACTGGCTAAAATGGAGGCTTTTTGATTGTCATGCATTTCTAACAGGAGTGCTTTACAGATGTGGAAAGAGCCAAAGATGGGAATAGTTTTGGCTCTGAAACTCATTGCAGCTGTCAGTGTGTGAGAGCTCAGCAGTGTGTATGCGCAGCCTGCACTGCCTCTTTATTTCCTCAGAAGATGACAGCAACAGCATCATTTCTACTCAGCCCAGTGCCTTCATCTGCCCTGCGGGCTCCTCCTGGGTCCCCAGAGCTCTCTCTGCACCAGCACTGCAGCCAACAGCAGCACGGGCATCCACCTCTGTGGCTCAACACCTGTCCCAAAGGTGCTGAATGAGCACCAGGCCGGGAGCTTCTGGTGTCACAAAGTCTCCCTGAGGTTCACTCTCACCAGCTGTTAAATGGGGATCAGAGTTACACTCTGCATATGTCAGAGACTCTGCTGGAGCGCTGCAGTCCCTGAACTCAAGAGGCATTCAGAGTTTTCTTAAGTTCAGAACTCTACTGCACTTTTGTGACCCTGAAGATAACACTGGATGCGCATCAGCCCTCCAGTCTTTTTATCCTTTAGAGAAAAACTCAGAGTTAAGAAAATAATTCCATAATAGACACCAACCTTTTTCCTTGGGGTCAGACCCAATGCTTGGTTTTCTATTTGAAAAGTCTGAGCTGTCTCACTCAGAGTGCAAGGTAGGCATTCCTCCTCAATGTATCTGACAAGGTTCTTATACCACTGAGAGCCCAGAAGATACAGACAGTTCATGACAGCATTCCTGTGCTGGCCACAGGGGCAAGGAACAAGAGTGGCAAGAGAGAACCCGCTTCAAAAAAAAAAAAAAAAAAACATCATCTTGGAAGTGGCCTGTGTGTTCATCAACAGACGAATGAGTAAAGAAAATGTGGTGTTTACACATAATGGAATACTACTCTGTCATAAAGAAAGATAAACTTGGGTCATTTGTAGGAAAATGCATGCAACTTGAGGCCATAAAGTTAATTGACATAAACCAGACACACAAGTTTAAATATCACATGGTTACTCTAATATTAGAAACTCAAAATATAAATAAAGGGCAATATGAAAAGTAGATTAGCAGGAAGTAGGAAGATAGATCTTTCTCAGATGAGAAGGAAATCGAGAGATGGAGGGAGGAGGAGAGAATGGAGGCAAAGGGGTTGAAGAAAGGAATTAAGATGTGTTATATATATCCACCAACTCTACATAAGGAAAGTAAACATTATGTACTGCAAACATGTAATAATGCTTAAAAAATCATACAAGGCACAAAGACTACAAGTTATCAGGATCATGTCCCTGTAGATTCTAGACCTGAAAGTTCTGAATTACTGATGACAGGCTTGATAAAGTTCTCTAGTGCTTAATGTATCAGGCTTTACAAATGTGACTGATCTAATTTCTGTGACTGTCATAGTGGGGCCCTATTGCTGCCATATTTTTAAAAAAAAGTACAATGAGCCTTAATTCCTACAACCCTGCAGCTATTCTCATCAGAAAGGGATTTAGGTCAATTTTAATTCAGTTTAATGATTCTGATAAAACTTTATTTACAAAGAAAGATGGTGAGCCTGATTTGACCCACAGGCAGGTACTTGCTAGTAGGAATTTGGATGATACTTAGTAAGTTAAATCACCTACAAGATAGCAAGAAACAAGAAAACACCTGCAAGATAGGGGGACAGATAAAAGGATGGAAGAGTAGAGGTTCTAGGAAACATAATTTAAAAATTTATAAAAATTTTGGCTGTGGCTCAGCGGTAGATTACTTACCTAGAATGCCAGAGGCCATAGGTTCAATCCCCAGCACCACCAAAAAGAAATAAATGTATATGCTCAGTGACACGGAATCATGAGGAAAAAATGCCACAAAACAAGGGAAATTACAACCAATTTCACTTACAGACAGTTACAAGACACTGAAGTAGACCACAATGTGGTTACGGGGCACAGCTTAGTGGAAGGCACTGTCTGGTGCAAGACTCTGGGTTTGATCCCCAGCACCACAAAAAATGAGCACGAGAGATAGAAGTATCCACATGGCCAACTAGGGACAACGTCACACATGTAAACTTTGGTAGTCTATGCATAGTATATATCTGCACATAGAACACAGTAAGGTCAATGGCTACTCTTTTTGATTAAGATTTACCCACATGTAGATCTCAATTCTAGCACCAGCATCACGATATATAAAGAAAGAGAACAGGAATCGGGATCAGTCAGCAGCTCCAATGGCTTAAGCTGACTGAGTGCTGCAGCTTTTGAAATCAATCTCACTTGTTTCTCAAAGTTTGGTTTCCCATGGGTAACACTCTTGAGTGGGCCATTACAGTATAACAAAATCTAATGCAGGGAGAAGTAAAATGCAAAGATTCCCTACCCAGGAAGGAACAGAAGCCCTCAAAAATGAGCCCATGCTGCTCTTCTACCTCCAGAGGCCATGAACCCCAAACTGGCAGTGGGAGGACAGATGAATTCAGACTCCCAGGGCTGGGAAGACCATCCCTGACTCATTTACAAAGTAGCAGCATGCTTCTCCCCGCATGGCACATGTGCCATCTTTTTCAGCAGTTAGGACATCGAGAGCACAGCAGTTTTGGACAGTAACTGCTGCAAGGCTATTAATTTGGTTTTGGAGGGTGTGTATGGTTACTGATATGGCATCTAACTGTTGGTGGAGTTTGAAAGTGAGCTGGTGGTAACAATGAACAGTGTGTATGGCTGAGCGTACCCCTCTTGCCCTGAAGCCAGCTCCAAGTACAGAGAGAATGCCCACACTAATTATGACCGGGATGTGGGTTGCTCGTCTTTCTGGTGAGATGTATATTCTGGAATTGAGATGAGAGAGATCTCTATAGAGTCTGGAGAGTTCACTGTCAGAGCCGGAACAAGAAGAACCAGGGTATAGGTTCCTGTCCACTGAGGAGGAAGGCAAGTATAAGCTCCTGTCTTGCAGCCTGTAAACCATCCCCTGGGTGGGCAGACAGCCATATTTCATATGTGTGTGTGTGTGTGTGTGTGTGTGTGTGTGTGACGTAATGAGGGCAGTTGGGAAGGTCTTTCAGCTGAAGAGAGGAGATTTTAGACTGAGAGACTAGACAAGTAGGATTAGTTGACCATTGCTGGGAGTTGTGAATAGAGAGGGGGGCTATTACAGCTGGGTTAAGTGGAAAGGATGGGTGGGAGGTATTCCAGTGTGTAGGAGCTGCCATGTAAAGGTCTTGTCTGTATGGAACATGGAGCCAGCATTCTTCGAAGTTAGAGGAGTGAGAAAGGGTGTCATATGTATGAGTGAGAAGCTGAGAAATAGGAGGGAGTTGGTTTTGTAAGACAGTATGTGGTAGTAAGGTTTGGTTTATGGAGCTGTCGATGATGGGCAAAGGGGTTATGAGTTTGCTCCTTAAGGTGAGATGATTGCCCTGTGGTGGTCTGAAGGGTAAAACCATAGGCCCCAACTTTTACCCAGAATATACTGGAGGTCTGATGTACTTGAAATTGTGTTACCCATCTGGAGTAGTTTTCTTTGACACTTAATCTGAGCTGAGATAAATGGATCTGAATGTTTCCAAGTCCCCCTAGTTCCTGGGTATATGCTGATGGTTTTGCATCCCCATTTATTCACCTAAAAGTAACAAGGATCCACACATGGGTGTTGATGTGTGGACAGTTGGGGGGTTATAACTAGGCCATTTTGATGGCAGCATATGTCTACAGAGCAACTAGAGTGTACATTCCATGGCTTTCTGTTTCGTCTCGACCAGGAGGTGCCGGTTTACCAAACCTCAGGAGACCTCACCGAACAATGAGGCAAGGAACTTCCTGGCGCAGAAGCCTAGAGGCCTCACTAGACATTGGGAGTATCAGCAGCCCAGAAACCTCACCAGACACTGAGGGTGTCAGCAACCCAGAGAACTATGGGGACCTCAGCAGAAGTGGGTAACCAGAAAACCCAGCCAGCAAGGAAAGTAATGTTCCACCCTGTGGGGAGACCCTCTCTTCCCCTTTCCAGGTGAAAAGTATATTTCTGGGAGGAGAGGCAGACTAATCACCCATGGAGAAGACTAGACTGTGGGATGAAGGCTTCTGTCCTTCTGGAATGTAAGTTGAGCTTATATTCTGTTACCGATCCACACTGTGGAAAGTCTACTTTAGAGGCTGCGGCACATGCCTCAGTGGGTATGGGCATAAGCTGAGTAGAGCATGGAAAAATGCTGCCAGAGCAGGGGAGAATGTTTTGAATAGACAGGTAATTCTGGTGTAGCTGCCCACAGCAGAGGACCAGGAGAGATAAACCTGGCCCACCCAAACTGTTGCTTTTCTATGTGGAGCACCTGCTAGCTTGCCCTCAACGTGGGCAGTCTTTCATTTAGCCCCAAGGGTGTCTGTGGCTTCCCAAGGATCAGTCACTTAGGTGGAATGCTTCCTTTCTATAGATTTTAGTAATTTTTATTCTCCTTTTCTGATTCCTTCGCTCCCTCAGGTTTTCACGTATCAGAATGTTCCATTTGTTTAGGTGCTTGTTCTGGATAACTCAACATAGTTAGGAGGTACAGTGTCCTCCCATACAGGAAGGGAGAAATTGATTTGTTTAAAATCCCCCCTTACCTCTTTTGGGCTGTCTGTTTTCAGCAGTGCCCAGCTGGTCACCAGTAGCAGGGAAGGGGTGGGGAAGCAGATGACCTCAGAGCTGAATAACTGACTCATCTCCTCTGGGTCCTAAGGACTTTCTGATTTAGAGTTTTGCTTCTTGGGGTAGCTTCCTAGTATAGCTTTGCTACCCTGTTTACTGAGGGATTTAAAGAACTGTGAACTCCCCACTATTAGCATATTGAAGTGTAGCCAGTGTGGGAGCAGGGAGTGGGGAATGTGCTTGCTGTAGGCAGAAACTACTGCCAAAAACCAAAGTGGAAGATTGCCTTTAAAATAGACCGATTTAGATGTTGGGGCGAGAGGCCGCAACCAGAAGCAAGCCAGCCCTCCTCCCTGGTGAGTCTGTGCAACCTCCACCGCGGGGAACCCAGGGGGAGAACTATGTGCCTTCTGCGAACCCTCCATGTTGGGGCGAGAGGACACAACCAGAAGCAAGCCAGCCGCCTCCCTGGTGAGTCTGTGCGACCTCCAATGCGCAGAACCCAGGGGGAGAACTATGTGCCTTCTGTGAACCCTCCATGTTGGGGCGAAAGACCGCAACCAGAAGCAAGCCAGCCCGCCTCCCTGGTGAGTCTGCGCGACCACTGTGCGGACTCCAGGAGGAGAGAAAGAGTGGTGTCCCATAGGCCTGCCTGAGGGCTATGAATTAAGGACCTGGCCCCCCCACCCCCCCCCCGCCCCGCCCCAAGCATCCTGCCTGCTGGGAGGACCTGCTGGGTTCATGACAACTGGGTTACAAATACTTTTATTGCTGGATTGTTTTGCAGGCCTGGTGCCCACAGTCTCAGCATTTCTTGGGTAGATGACATTTTCT
>RJWM01013059.1:0-54471 GCA_004363535.1 Dasyprocta punctata | reverse complement strand
AAGGCTGTGGGTGAGGCTCCTATCTGACAGAGTAGATTATACACTGATGCATAAAAAGCCCACAAGGTTTCTGAAGACTTGTATCAGCTTGGACTAACAGAGACAAACAGTACAGAATAAAAAGAGGCCTTTGAACTCCAAACTTCCATGGGCAGGAACCAGGCTGTGACAATGACTCGTCAGCCAACATAGGCTATATATTTTTGTAAAGGAAGACTGACTCAGAGGGTGGAACCAAGAGCTCAGAGAACAGAGCCAAAAACTTCTGTGACTCATTCCCCCACAGTGGGACTGAGCCCCCCAACAGGGACTGGGCATCACATGCCCACTGGATTTCAGAATGGCCCTGGGCCTGTTACTCCTGTACATTTGGTGTACTCATGCATTCTGACTGGGTACTATGGAGGCCTCCTCTGCCCACCCACCCCCACATTGGGGTGCAGGCAGATAACTTGCTTTTGCCTCACAGCTGTAAAAATCAAGGAGAACCCTACCAGGAACTGCATGGAGGAGCCGTGTTCAAGAAGCCATATATGAAGATTGTCACCACTCGTGACAGTGGGAGGATGAGACCTAGGCTTTGAAACTGCAGTACAATGTGGCAAGTGCTGGTGGCACAGGCTGCAGTGGGGAAGAAGGAACAAGCATACTTCGTATATGGAAGGCAGGTGAATTGTGCGTGCCAGGGGGCATCCTGTGCCACATTTTGTGGAGCTACACAGACACTGCCTTCTTAGCAGGGAATGGGAAAGCCTCTCCTGTGATTGTTAGTCCTGATTTTTCAACTTCATTGGATTAAGAAATACCTAGCACATTGGTTGAGTGTGTCTTGGGTATGTATCTGAGTGGGTCATGAAAGCATAGCCTTGGATATATATATCCTTCAGTCCCTTACTACCCAGCACTGTTCCCTTCTCTGCTTTCTGGTTGTCATGAGGTGAGCAGCTTTCCTCCACCAGGCCCTTTCACCCTGCCACTTCTGCCTTGGAGTCAGCCAACCATGGACTGAACCTCAAACCCCACAAACCGTAAGCCAGACTAAACCCCTCCTCCTTTAAATTGCAGGTGTCAAGAATTTTGCCCCAGCGATAGGAACAATGACTAATACAGTTCCCATCCAGTCAAACTTTGAGCCTTAGCTAAAGGGCTCCATTTTCTTACATTCCTCACCTTCTATTCTTGTTGCCTATTTCATGATTTCAGCGTGGTCTGCACTTTGGCCACTCCTGCTGTGGTCCTCCAGCCAGCACCACTGGCATAGCCTGGAGAGCTGGTTAGAGAAGTGACCTCCAGGGCTATCCCCAAACTTGCTGAGTCAAAATTCATAGGGTTCCCTGATGATTCGCAGGCACTATAGACTTTGAGAACAGCTGCTATGCGCTGTCTCATGGCAAATCCTGCCAACCAGGACAGCAGAGGGATATGCAGCCCCAGGAAAGGCCAGGGCACATGGGATCTGGACAGCAAGACTGCTGCCAATCAGGGTGGGCACTGCACTGCACATGCCACAGGCTAGGTACCCTCTGTAGACGCTGCTACCTGGGGACACCTCACCAGTGATCTGGCACAGCGAGGGCACAAGAGTTTGTCTCCTGAGCTAACGCAGCTAGTGGGTGTCGGTGGGCTTGGCCAGGCTGAGGCGCATCTGGGAGGGAGAGTCTAGACTGCAGGAAATGGTGCTGTGATCAATTAGAGACGTTCGTGGCGCCCGAGAGGGGAGTGGCGCCTCATATGTGACTTGTTCTCCTTGGCCAGAATGTGCAGAATTACTTTTGTGCCATTTAAAAGCTTCCCTCCCTTCCTTCTGCTGGAAACTTTTCCAAAAAGATGTCACCGCTCATAAGCCCTTGGCTACCCGTGCCAGCCACCATCAAGCAGTGCTCGGTTGGTGTGGATAGGTCTGATGTGGGGACCGTGGCATGTGGCCAGGACCTGGCCTGCAGCCCCCCATGGCCACTCTGGCTGGTCAGAAGCCAAAGAATCTTCTAGACCAGCTGCATGGGGCCCCCTCCAGTCTTCTTGTCCCTAATAGCTGTGCCCTTTTTGGCCCCTGCTTACCAAGGTGTGGAGCAGGTGCCTATGTCTTGCATAAGCCTGGCTCAAGTTCCCTTCTTACCATGACACCAGCTACAATTCTTGATTCTGGGAATGCCACACGATTCCCTTATCCTCAAACTCCTACCCTACTCCCAGCCCCCACAGGATATCCCCGGCCTTCCAGAAGAAGCAGCTGCTTGATTTTCAGTACCCCTTAGCACAGCCTTTCTTGCTTGACCCCAGGCTGGGCAAGGGATGCTGTTCCCATTTTGTAGATGAGCAAACTGAGGCTCTGAGTAGCACCAGTATCTGCTGCTCACATGGGCAACCTGGGAAGCACTGGGTTGGACAGATGAGGGCATAGACAGCAGCCAGGCGGGTGCTGTGAGGATCCTTCCCAGCCCCTGGTAAGGAGCACATTGGTCCCAGGCGCCCCCACAGAAGCTCTTTTGGATGCAAACCTGATGGTCTCAGCACATTTTTTCCAAACACACCCTTCCTCCTCTCCCAGCATCTCGGTGTCTTTGGACCATTTCCCTGAGGAGAGGCCCAGGCAGGGTGAGGGCCCTGGAAGGGGACTCCCTCCCCGGGGCTGCTCCACCGCCCCCCGGCCCTCCCCAGTCACCATCCTGGCCTGTGAGGCTGGGACATTCGACAGAGAAACCACAAAGAACTGAGCTGTTTAAGAGAACATCAGCCTGGGTTTCCACGGCAACAGCCTCTGGAGCCAGCCTCCCGGCAGGCAGCTCAGAACATGGGGCCAGGGCCAAGCGTCCCCAGCTGGGCGGGGGACGCAGGTCCACTCCAGCTCCTGGGAGTCCAGGCTGAGAGCCCAGGTCCTCCGTGATGCAGGACTGGCTATGGGGTAAGGAGGGGAAGCCTGGGAGGGCGGAGTCAGAAATATGCAGCGAGTCCCCCCACCTGCCAAGTGTCACAACGGCTTCCCCACCCTCTCCGGCCTCAGCCTCACCTCCCCAAAGGCAAGTCCGCCACGGCCACACCCGGTTACCTGAGTCCCTCTCTTAGTCCGCGGCTATCCCTGGACCTGGCACAGCTGCCCTCAGGGACCTCTGAGGAGCAAGGGGCTTCTTCCCTTAAGAGTCTCCCCCAAGCCGGGCGTGGTGGCACATGCCTTCAATCCCAGCACTCAGGAGGCTGAGGTAGGAGGAGCGTTGTGAGTTCGAGGCCCGCTTGGGCTACAACGCGAGCGCAAGGCCGGCCTGAGCACACAGTGCGACCTTGCCTCAAAAAACCAGGGCTGGGAGTCTGGCTCAGTGGCTTACGTGCCTGACAGGCACGAGGTTGTGAGTTCAATCCCCGGTGCCGAAAAAAAAAAAAAAAAGAGTCTTCCCCTTAACAGAGCCTAACGTCTGCTGAGCACAGTTCTCTGAGCAGTGTAAGCCCCGTCTCGATCCCTCCCCTCAGGACTGTTCTTCTTAGCTGTCTTGTTTATGAGAAACGTGAGGCACAGAGAGGGTAAAGGAGCTGCTCAGAGTCACACTGCCTAAGCAGTGGGTGCCAGGCGGGAGCCAGGCTGACTTATAACCTGTGCCAAAGATGCCCTAAGGGTGGCCCTGGGGACACTGCTGTGAGCTCTTGCCACCTTCTGGAACACCTCAGCTCCTGTGATGTCCAGAGTTGTCTAGGTACTTGTGGACCCCACTTGGACAGAGCAGAACTTTGGACTGCAGCCTTCCAGAGACCCTGGAACAGGGCCTGGGAGCCCCCACAGCTAGTGCCCTGTGCCCATAGGCTGGGCCGTGTTCCGGGCACCCTGGCCTGGCACATGAAGGGAAATAGCAAGGAGCACTACCCTCTGAGGCCTACTGTCAGGTGGAGGGGAGTGGTGTGGAGAGCAAGGGCTCCGAAGCTTCCCAGTGATGCTGAGAGTCTATCGCTGGCTGTGAGACGCACCGGAGAGGCACCTGAGAGGGAGGCTTGGGAACCGAGCTGTGTGGAGTCCTCAGCGTGTTGAGACCAACACCAAGGAGCCTGGCTCACGGAGCGTGGGCAGAGAAGTGTGGCGAAGTCACCAGGCAGTGGGCGAGGCCAGAGCCTGCACAGCCTCCAAAGAGGTGAGGGCCAGCAACTCTGCCTACAGCAGCCAACAGAAAAAGAGACTGTGTCTTTTTATTTGGCACGTTGTGTCCCTACTTTACCACAAAAAGAGGATCTGAAGTGGCTTACAAGCATACACAAAATACTAGATGACTTTTAGTTCACGAGGAAAACATGAGAAAGAAACGTAAGATGAGGCGAAAGTCCAACTGTGTGCCATAATGTCTTCCGTGCTTACTGTTGGTTGTCATGACAAATTCAACTCTGAGTTCCCTGGCAGCCAGTGCAAAAAGAAAAAAAAAAAAAAAAGAAAACACGCCGTTCCATTTGATCTACAGGGAGCACAGGATAAAATGCACAGGGTACTGGGAGATGCTGGACCACAGCTACTTCTGAAAAGAAGAGGAATTTCCCAGAAGTGTCACAAATGCCTCCAGACTGCCTTCCCTTGCAGCATTCTTGGCTGTGTGCTGGAACAAGCTGGGAGCTACCCAGGTCTGGGCCCATGGCAGCTCTGATCTAGTCTACCAGATACGTCAAGGGGTGACTCCCATGAAGCAGCAGGGGGGAACCCTGACCCTGGGAAGCTGGGGCATCTGTCCCCATGTAGAGCCCAGGACTTGCAGTCTGGTGAGTTCCATCAACAGGGAAGCCAGGTGCTCCTTGGGGGAGCCCAGGTCCCTAGTGATAGAGGGGAGGGAGAGGCCCCTGGCAAGCCACAGGTTGAAGGGAAACCCCCTCTTGGATTAGAATCGGGGGTCACTGAAAGCCCTGAGCATCCTTAATAATTAATTCGGGCTCCTCGTCCAAGCCCCAGTCACATGGAGACCTGAGGCGCTGCTTTTACTTCTCAGATAAACTTCCTGCAGCCTCTCACTGTGCGGCATTTACTTCATGGTGTCTGTGTCAGCGATGCAAGTCAGGGCTCCACAGCCACAGTGATGGAGGAACCAAATTGCCCACAGCAAAGCCAGTGATGCCCGCCACTCCCCTGGCACCTTCCCAAGTGTATGCCCTGGATTCGCCACACTCTTTGGTCGTCACACCCTGATTGCAAGATCTACCATTTTCAGAAACAGCTCTCAAGGAGTTATGATCTCCAGCACATTGGTTGAGAAAAGGTGCTGTCCTCATTTTAGCCAAACCCAGTGATTTTCAAAAACTCCTTTAGAGCTCTCAGGGTCAGGGCAAAGGGATCAGTAAGCTCTGACCCAGTGACTTCCTGAAGAGAGTTGCTGAGACATAAACCCTTGGGTGCCTCACCAAACTTGGTAGTGCTGAGTTAGTTACCTGTTCAAAGGCGCATGCTAGAAATGACTCTGATTCGGCACTATTGAATCTATGCCATTCTTTCTGACTGCTGTTAAATACCAAGGCCAGTCATCTTTGCAAGGGGATTTTCAGCTGATGGTCAGATCATTTAAAGGGTAAGTTTTGAAAAGATACTGTACATTCACAGAAAATGCAAGGGTCATGAAAAAATAATTCAGAAGATAAGAAATACAGACGGCTGACAGATACAATGCAAACAGGCTGGTTTTTCTGCAGTGACAAATACCCCAGAACTCATGTGGTTTAAAACTACAAGGCTTGTGTCTCGCTCATACTCCGCAGCACGCACTCAGCAGGGATTTCTACTCAGCAGGCAAGAGCTAAGAATTTTGGAGGCTCCAGCTCAGCACAGGCTTCTAAGATTGCTGGGGGACAGAGGGCAGCACAAGGGGTGAGCGTACCCCGGACCCTTGGTTTCCCAGGGGTGACTAGTGCAGGAGCCCCGGCAGGCATGGGCAGAGGCTGGACTTCACTTCCTGCAGGAGAACAGGAAATAAGGCTGAGGGCCACCTTGGCACCTATCCTGATGTGCTTCGGAGGTGGTAGCAGAGCTGAGTGACAGGGCAGAGTGCGGAGCCCAAGTTTCAGGTCACAGTCACCCATGTCCAGCTCTGTACTCCAAAGGGCTCTGAACCCCAGGATTTCCTCGGCTCTTATTTGGCACCCAAATAACCTGACCTAACCTGACCTGACCTGACCTGTCCAGGAATTGTTAGTGGCAGAACTGTCACTCCTTTGGGTGAATGCTCCTGGGTTTCGTGCTGCTGTGGCCTCATAGGGAGGGACAATCACACATGTCGCTTGTGCCTAGTGACCTTTCTAAAAACTCAAACCTCTGCCCTTCATGGTCTTGGCCCTTCTGGGGAGGTCCTGCTATCAGTCAAGGGTCAGGAGACCCAGTTCTAGCTTTGGCCCTGCTTCTGCCTATCAGTGTGTCTCCACGAGCGGCAGGTGGCAGCTTCTGCAGTACAGAACAGGCCACTGGAAGGCAGGTAAAGGAGAAGCCCCTCAACCAGAGGAAGCAGGGAGCAGCCTCATTTCTGGAGCAGAGAACCCTTGAGGAAGTCCAGTCTCTATAGCCATGGGAAGCAGGTTTGGGTCCAGAGGCATGGATCCTTGTCCTGGCTTGTGCCACCATCAAACCACTGTGTGACCCTCAGCAGGTCTCTGCCCCTCTTTGGGTTTCATTTTTTTGCTTTGTAAACCATGCTTGGAAGCACTGAGCAGGCACTTGGCATTTTCTTAACTTCAAGTCTCAGGGTGGGCTCTGAGAACCCCGCTGTAATCTCTGGGGTGAGCAGGCCCTGGTGTTCTTATTGGCCCAAGATGTCCTGCTTTTTGGGTTGGAGATCAGACAATCTTTCCATGGATGGGATTTGGGGAAGCCTCAGCAGGCATCAAGTAGGCCTCAGGCTAGGTGACCCCAAACTTCAGTTAGGCCCAGAGCAGGCCTTGGGAAGCCAGGGTCTCATGCTTTGCTCCTGCTCTGAGCCACCCTGCTGAACCTCCAGGCGAGGAAGGGCACCATGGGCTTCCGGAGATTTTTCATGGGTAGCGGCTCTCAACCAGGACACTGTTCTCCCTGACAGAGCGGAGAAAGAGACCTAAACCTCTCCCATCCAGAGTGATGCCGAAGCCCCAGTGCCCGGCCCCACCAGTGCCCTGCACGGCCCCAGAGCACTCCACGGTCATCTACTGCTTTTGTCTCCAAAACCTTCAGCCCTGCACAAGGCCAGTGCCATAGCCTGGGTGGGGTCTTCCTCATCGTCCTCTCCGCAATGTGGAGCAGTGCGTCTGCCTGAGCAATGCAGCTTCTGCGCTTTTGAGGGGCTTGATCCCCTCCCCACAGCCAGGATCAAGCCCCCCACAACCACCCTTTGCTTTCTCAGGCCCTTTTGCTGGGGACGAAAGGCAGCAGGGGACAGCCACCACGCCAGGTAGGTGGGGGCCTCTCCGATGGGGCAGGGTGGGCAGGGCACAAGGGGAGTCTGGCTTTGGGGAGCTGGTGGGGAACAAAGTAACTCTCAGGAACCAGGAGGAAGCAGATAGGGCCTAAGCCCACTATGGTCCTGGGGCAGCCTGACCCCTGCCCAGTCCAGGCTTGGCTACAGTTGAGAGGCAGAGCTCCCACCAGAGTGGGCTGCAGAGCGCTTTAAAGGAGCCGTCTCCACCACACCTCTGAGTGCACTGTTAGCAAACCAAATTCGGCAACTACACCTTGTTCTTCGTTCACTCTCACACTTTCACTCCTTCCTGCTGCGGATGCTTCCCGGAGAAGGACACGGGCTGTTTGCTGTGGGTGCCTTGCAGGGAATAAAGGCAGAGGGTGGGGTAGGGCTGAGTCGCTGGCAGATGGATCCCCTCTAACACTGAGCTCAGCAGCAAGACCAGCTTTGTAAACTTCAGGGCCCAGGGCATTGTGAAAAGTGGGGCCCTGTGCACAGATGGGTGGATTCCCAACAGGGACAGCATGGTCTGGAGCCAACACAGGCTCTTCTGAGGGGCTGACCCTGAGTGACCAACTGACCACTACCAGAGATACTGATGCTGCTCTCAGTAGCTCTCCCTCTGTGCTCTGGGGTGCTGGGGCACCCACTGAGTGGGGAGGTAGTAGACGTAGAGGTGAGTCTGGCCTTCCGCCCCATGACTCCTATTTGATGCCTTGGGGAAATGGGTGGTCAACCAGATAACCTCACAGCCCCTACCTTGCAATATCTGTTCCCCCCCAGTACCCCAACGACTGTCACACTGCTCACACTTCAATCGCTCTCCAGGGCTACAGAGCTGCCAAGGGTTCCGGGTGACCAGGGCCTTGGATGATGTTACGGTTTATACCTTGTGTCAACTTGAGAAGTCTAGCAGCTTAATTAAGTAACTCAGCAGCTCTACATCCTGGGGTGTAGAGCACAGTTACTTGGTCATTGTTACAATTTGAGAAGGTCAGAAGTTTAACTGGGAGACTCAGCAGGGAGCTGGGGTTCTTACTTTGTAAATATCCTCGTTCTGTGTGCAAAGGAAGGCAAGGAGATTTGTGAATGCTACACCCACCCTGGGTGGGGGTCCTGTGTACTATATAAGGGAGGAGAAGAAGCTTGCTCTTGCCCCCTTTTGGCTCTGGCTGCTTTTGCTGTGCTGCTGCCTTGAAGCATTGTCCCTGTGCCGTACCACCCTGCCTTTGGAGCCAGCTGATTGTGGACTGAAACCTCCAAAAACTGTAAGCTAAATAAACCTTTCCTTCCCTAATTTTGGGTGTCAGGTGTTTTGTCTCAGCAACACGTAAAAAGTAACCAAGACAGATGATCAGCAGCTGATGACGTTCACATACCAGGCTGCAAAGGGCTCTCTTTCCCACTTCTCTCTGGGGCTGGCTCTGTCCCCACTCCGAAGCTCAGCTCCAGCGCCCGCCCCCCACCAGCCTCTCCCGACCACGCCGGCTTGCCGAGCAGAGACAGTGAGGTACACCCCTGGGTCATACAAGGACCTTAGCAGGGGCATGGGTCCAGGGAAGCCTCTTGTATGAAGGGACTTGAGGGCAGGGAGGGTGACAGTATTTGCTGACTGGATACTCAGGGAAGTGGGGCTGGAGGAGGCTGGAGCTTCCCAAGAGACAGAAAGCCTGTGGCCAAGGTGCTTGAGCAGTGGGTAGGAAGGAAGCAGGAGGGCCGAGGCCATGCACTGGTCCCCATCCCTCACCTCCATGTCCATGCCCTCGGCCACGGGACTTGTGAGCCGTCTTCCTGTCTTTGCTGGGCTCTGACCCTTGGGACGTGGGCAGCAGTGACAGAGCAGGGACTTGAAGTGTCCTTGCACAGTGCTCTGCCAGCTCCTTAAGAAGGTACCCAGTGGCTCGCTGGGCCCAGTCCCATGGAAGTCCCTTCTGACCCTCCTCTTCTTATTCCTTCACAAGCCCAGCAATGTCCTTCTTTGTTCAGGTTGCTGAGACAGAAAACTGGGCTGGGCAGCTTCAGCAACAAACCAACTTCTCACAATCCTGGGGGCTGGACATCCAAGATCGAGGGGCAGCAGATTCAGTGGGCAGTAAGGCCCTTCCTTGTTCTGAGGCTGGACTTTTCCTGGTGTCCCCACACAGAGGAAGCAAGAGAGAACCAGCTCTGGGGGTCTCTTTAAGGGCACTAATCCCATCTTGGGGCCCCATCATCAAGACCTAACCACCTCCCAGAGCTCCCACCTCCAATGGCATCACCTTGGTGGGGGGTCATAAACATCCAGTCCACATTTAGGTTCAAATCCTTGCCTCATGCTCTGCTTCAGAGACAATCCAACTAAACACAGCAGGCACAGGCGGGGAGGCTGGGAGAGCTCGGTGAGCATCTGGAATGAGAACGGATTCTGAAGGGCTCAGGAGCTGCTCCCTGGTGTATCTTTCCAGCCCTGTGACCTCAAATGGTCTCCTGTCCCAGCATGAAGGGACCTTGGTCCTGCTACTGACTAGGTACTTGACACCAGTACCCAGAAGCCCTGTTAGGATGCCACAGCTCATTCCTGCAAATATGTGCCACAGGGATTTCAGGCTAAAGCCAGCCAAACGCTTCCATTTTCACCTTCCCTGGGGAGGAGCGGGTGGCTGGGCCCCAGCTGGCAGAAAGAAGGACTCGAGCTAGTCCCTTGGCTTCTGCCGGGCCCCTCATGGGAGGCCAGGCTGCACCAGAATTCCCACCCAGCCGCTGATACTCACAGCCAACAGACACTTGCAGGTGGGTGGCCAAAAACGTATGCCCAGGGAAGCGGCCTCTGTATCACGTCTGGCCCAAGCTAACCACTACCCTGCTCCTCCTGGAACCTGGCAGGGCCCCCTCTTCACCCCGAGCTCCCCACTGCCATGGCTGCCACCTCCCCTCCGCCTTCCCCAGCCCACCAGGGTGGCCGCTGGGATGAAGCCTATCTCCAACGTGGACACTGCGTCCAGGCAGTGGCGGGCCTGTCAGGTTGGGTCACTGGGATCTCTAGTGACGATAAGACCTGTCCCTGCAAATTAGGCCAGAGCCCCGGGAGCCTTGCCAATTGCAGCCTGTGCACCGCAGACAAAGGCACCAAAAGGGGTCACTTGAGGGTCACTAACATGGATGGGGCCCATTGTTCCCTCAAATTAGGCCACCAGGAGTGCTGCTTGGGGAAGCCCCTCACAGCCATCAGCATGTCAGGGGGTCCTGGGGTCTGGCCAGGCGAGGCTGTGGGGCTGAGGCAAAGGAGGCCAGACCACTCCCCAGCTCAAGGCACAGAAGGTACAAGGGCAAGGCTGGGCCCCAGGACATCCAGGGCTCACCTGAAGACCATTCTAGAAAATCAGAACATCTCTTGCTCTGAGCAACTGTGGGAGCCCAGTGAGAATCTGTGGCTCACATGGAAGATTTTGCTCTTGGTTTTTTTGCAAAGCATTGTAGATTTCTGGTGCCTCCCAGACTACCTGCACCCCCAGGATGCGGGCAGAGTGGGAACTTACAGTGGGGGAAACTGAGGCTCTGGAGGGCTCAGGAGCACATAAGTGTCTGTCTAGGTGATCCATGAGCCCCCTCCTCTGGTTGCAGTGAGACCCTGGCCCATATCACAGGTGTGTCCCACAAACATGTGACTCAGTGGGCCATCATGGATTAGACACACTTGTGCCCTTCTAGTCGGTGTAGCATCACCCTCTGTCATCTGGCCCAGGGCTTTCCTGGTCTTGGCTTCTTCCTTATTTGTGTAATCACTGCACTTTATGGTTCACACTGCATCTTTCACTCACTTCACGTGAGCTTTACCAAAGCTCGTGTTTTGGCAGATTAAGTTCAATAATTTGCACTAGATCGCATGACACATTAAACTCACATGGAGCCCTGAATGCAGGGTTTTTGACACCCCTACCTTCCCAGTAGGGTGTCATCTCTGCCCTGGGGGAGAGGAGATTCTCACAGGCTATCACAATTGGATGTCTATCCTCCGAAGTTGTAGGGCCACACCAAGACCCCAAACCAGGAGAGGGGCACGCTGACTGTATTAGGCCGTTTTGTGTTACTCTCTAAATACCTAAGCAAGCTAATTTACAAAGAAAAGGGTTTATTTAGCACATAGTTTGGGAGGCTGCATGTCCAAACAGCACAGTGCTGGCCTGGCAAGGATTTCCTTAGCTGTCTCACCCCATGGAGAAGGCAAAGGCCAGAGTGAATGTTGGGGGCAAGGAAACAGGAAGCCAGAGGGAATGGGGGTCCACATCCCTTTCCCAGGCATACCTCAAATGACCTAATCGCTTCCTGCTAGGCCCCACCTCTTAATGGTCCTGTCTCCCAACAAAGCCACCAGGGGACCTAGTGTGTGAATCTCTGGGGGACACAGCCAAACCACAGCACTGACCTCACCCACACCTGTGTGCCCATGGCCCCCCCACCTCCCCTGGCCCAGGGGTCACAAACACTGGTGCTGGCCTCCCCGGGACTCCAGGGGGTAAAACTACACCCAGCTAGGGACAGCCAGAGGACTGCTCTCTGAGGCCACCCAGGGCTCCAAGGGAGACAGTGGGCAGCTCCGTCCTTTGTGAAATACTGTGCTAAATGCAAAAGTGGGACGCTTGTTCTAAAATGGTCACAGCAAATCCCAGCATGATGGGTGACTGAGGCAAGAAGATCAAAAGTTCAAGCCCAGCCTGGGGTACTTAGCCACTTAGTGAGACCCTGTCTCAAGACGAAAGATAAGAAATAAAAACTGGGCTGGAGTTGTAACGCAGAGTGAAAGTCCTGGGTTCAATCTCCAGTACAGCAAAGGGGTAGAGCAGTCACCGGAGCAGGGCCTGCTGAGGACAAGCCTTGTGCCCTCCAAGGGGCGGGTAGGAAGTGACAGGTGGCAGTCAGCACAGGCACAATCCTTTCCTGAGGTGCTCACTCCGGGAGGGGGGTGATGGCAAACAGCCAGCAAGCTCCCCGGGCCACGGAAGGGTGGCACGAGAGGGTGTCAGGAGAGATGCCACTGTGGATGGGTGACCAGATAGCTGAAGTTCCGTGACTGGTGACAGCTGCCTGCAGGACACTGCACCTGGGAGAAGGGGCAGCCCCTTTCTGGCTTGGGTCCCTTCTGCTGGTTTCTTTCACAGCCAAGGGGTAACTGCAGCCCAGGCCTCCCAGGTGCTGCTCCCCAGCCCCACCCAGAGCTGAGCCCAGGGCTTCTGGGTGCCTCAGCAGCCACCTCCTGCGCACCCCGACTTCTCTCTCACTCTCCGGCTTTGGGCTGGGTACAAAGCTTTTAACATCCCAAAAAAAGCTGGTTGCAGAGGCCCACGCCTGTAATTCCAGCATCCTGGGAGGCTGAGACCAGAGGATTGAAACTTTAAATTCAGCCTGGGCAAATTAGCTACTTAGCAAGACCCTGTCTCAAAAAACTTTTTCAAGTGAAAATACATCTGAGTATGTGTAGCTCAGTGCAAAGGCCCTGGGTTCCCCAGTACCCCCCCCCAAAAAAAAAAGAGAAAAAATGACTTTTAAAAAGTGCCGTGTATGAAAATGGGAAGTTTATGGAACAACCCAGTGATAGGATTGTTTGCAAAGAATCAGGAGAGAATGTGAAAGAACAACAAAAAGCCAGGAAGAGAAGAGCTGCCTGAAGCCCGCAACTGCGATTGCCTTGGGGGGGGGGGGATGGCTGTTTGCTGATAGCTTTGCAACAAATATGTGATCTTTTAACCTGGAAAAATGTCCTATCACACACACTGGGGACAAGTGGAGGTGCCAGAGGTGACCGGAAGACCCGAGGCAGAGGAGCGGGCTTCTCTGTCCATGGCTGCAGCCCTTCTCCTGCCTGGCTGCCCCAGAGCAGTCGCGGCCTCCATCTGCCACCATCGGTGACCTCAGGGCTCAGGCCACCCTGCTCCATGCCTGTGCCCACACTGGGTCCCCCACCTGGCCACCCCTCTGATCTGTGTTGGCAGATACATCACTTCCTAGTCTGTGGCTGCTTAGAAACCAACTTTTCAGGGGAGCCCCTGCAGGGCCCTTGGCCTGGGGACTCCACCCTCCAAGTCCCCACACCTTCCTCTCCTGCCTCTACCCCTATGTCAGAGCCCCAGTCAGGGCCATCTCAGCTCTGGGCAGGAGGGGAGGTCACTGACCCTTCCCTGACTGTCCCTCCGGCTCACAGGGGTCTGTGCTTCACAACCACTCTCTAAACTCCTCAGTCCCCTTGAGGATAGGGGGCTGGGCGGGGGGTGGGCGGGGGGCGGGGACCGGTTCTCCCTTGGCAGCCACCACAGCCTGGGTGCCCCACTTGCGAATGGACTCACATCTCTGTCCCACAGCAGACACGGGACAAAGAGGCCGCCCTCCCCACTGCCCTCTCCCAGGGCTGGCAGGGGAGGGGAGCAGGCAAGGGCTGGAGGGTGACACAGTGTGCCGGGGCCACACAGCGAGCCCAGGCAGGAACCAGCAGCCGGTTCCCACCGTGGCTCTGGCCCTTCCTCCGGCCTGACCCCGAGTGTGTCCCAGGACCCCATCGGCTTCCCAGGGAGTGTTCCCAGGAGTCCGCAGCGGCCTGGAGAGTCGCCCAGCCCCCCGGGATGCGGATGCGGTCCTCACGGGCACCCAGGACTCCGTCATCCCCTTAGTATGCTAGAAAGGGTTCTCAGGTCAGGGTGGCAGGGCTCCCCTCGGACCCTTCACTTCCTCTACTCTGAATCTCAGAATGCTGGGAGCATGGAAAGCCTCTGAGTGCTTCCTCTGACCTGACACTCCTGCTCCAGCCCTGACGGGGACCCAGTCCATACCCCTAAACCCACCAGGTAGAGAGCAGAGTCTTCAAGAGATGCAGCCCCAACCGGCCAGACGCCAGGCAGCCTCCAGCCCGGGCCTCCCTGCTGGTGATGTGACCCGGAGGCCCAGAGAAGGGGCGGGTTGGGGCCCAGGCCCAGCACTGACGCAGACAGGATGGGTGGGCGAGTTGACTGCCGGCTGCCGTGGAGACTGCACCCTCCCAGACCCCAGCATCTGCTTCTGGTCCACTGCTGGAGGGGTTTTGCTCTGTGGGCATGCTTGTGATGGATGCATGGATGGATGGATGGACGGATGGATGGATGGAAGGATGGATGGATGGACGGATGGATGGATGGAAGGATGGATGCATGGATGGATGAGCCAACCCAGCAATATATTAGAATGACCTGACCCATGGTCCCCACTGAAGTCTGAGTTGTCACTGACCTCTGACGACTCTCCGACCTCCTGAGGACCTGTATTAGAAGGATTTTCACAAAGGCCTCCTCACCCTGGAAGAGGTTTCAGGGTCTTCAGTGGGAAGCTGGAGTGTTTCTGTCAATAGAAAAGGCCTATCGGTGTCTAACATGTGAAGAGGACCTTTTGGTCGCTTCCAGGCTAGCCAGGCCTGTGTGATGCTAACACAGTGGAGTAGCGCCTGCAGGCCCCAAGGTCTGGCTCCCAGGGATTCTCTGGCCCCGAGGTCTCTCCAATCTGTGCTTGGCTTTTCCTGCTGAATCAAGTTCAGTACTCAGGGCCACCTGCAGGCAGGCTTTTCCAAAAAGCCACCCACAATTTCGAAGGCACTATAGACTCCTTGTAATGTATGTGATTTCTAATGATACGCATTTGCGTTTTATCCTCCATGGCTGACCAGCAGCTCCTTGAGAAAAGAAGTTGTGGACAAGTCCTTGGGCTCAGCCTGGGGTATAGTGTGGGACCCGACGTGGGCCTTCTGAGAACCAAGCTGGCTTGACATCACCATGCAAGCAGGTAATGCAGAGCCCAATCCACAGATAACAACATCAGAGAGGTGAAGGGCCTCTCCCAAGGGCACACAGCGTGTAATGAAGCCGGGAGTTGGCCCAGACCCTCCGGGTTCCAGTTCTCCCCACCTTTTGTCAAGGCGGACAAGGTGGTAGGGTGAGCGGGATGGTGGTTCAGGTGCATAGTCTTGCAGTCGGGGCTGGGAACACCAGCAATGCCACAAGTATTTATGCTAAACACCAGAAGAGCTAGGGGAGCCTCCACCCCTCATCTCAGACCCCAGCTCAGGACCAGTGACTTTGATGCTGGCGATGAGGTGGGGCCCTCAGGAGGTGACTACTGCCACTGTACCTGATACAGAGGTACACCCGCTCCCCGGGTGAATGCGGGTACAAGGCTGGTCTGCAGGCCCTCTGTCCTGGCACCTCCAGGCAGACACACCAGTGCCTGCAGCCCAGCCTGTACCTCTGACCCCTCTGCCTGCCAGAACCAATATTTGAGGTCAGGGGGCAAGTAGGCTCCTGTGATCAGGCCCCAGGCTCTGCTGCGGCTCTGCCTCCTGGAGTCAGCAGGCCTGATCGCAGAGCCCAGCCAGCACTCTCCCAGGCAAGCCAGGGGGGCTGGGATGGGGAAGCCCCTTCTTCAGCCTCCATCCTCAGCTGCATCAAGGCCACCAGGCAGGTGGGCAATGCACCTGTCTTTCTGAGGCGCCCCTGGTCTTTCCGCATCCCAGTGGTGCTATCTGAGGTCCTTCTCTTCTGGGTCCCCTCCTTAGTCACAGGCAGGACAACTCTGGTCTTCCCATGTGACAGATCAGGAAACTGAGGCCCAGAGGGATACAGAGCTTCACTCAGGGTAATGCAGCTCTGGACCTCCAGGGAACAGTTTCCATGACAACTGCTGGGTCTCCTTGGCCTGCTGCTGGAACCTGAAGTCTCCTGAGACCAGCATTGCCAGTGACATTCCTAACTGAGAAGCACTCAGCCTGGCAGCTCTATAGGGGCCCAGAGGAGCATCTGCCCGTGCCCTGGCCAGCCTGGGAAGGCTTCCTGAGTGAGCGTCTTCTTCCCAGGGACCAAGGTGCAGAAAGAGGGGACAGCCTGTGGGGACCGGGTAGGGCCACTCCCAGAGCAGGAGGTCACAGTCAGGGAAGACCTGGTCCATCTACAGAGCTCCATAAGCTGCAGGGATGGACGGGATGGTGGGCTCCAGGGAAGAACTCCTAGCTTGCAGCCAGGCCTGTGAACTGCTCCACTGTCCCAGAGTTGGGAGCCAGGCAGGCAGGAATTGTGGATGTCAGCACTGAGCTGCCACATTCCTGAGGTTGCCTCCTGGCCTCAGGCTGCCCTGTCTCCTCCTCCAGGCTAACCCGAAAAGCCCAAAGCCACACTGGGGGTACCAGCCTTTTCCTGGCCACCACCCCTGCGCTGCCCAGCTTTCATCCTGGGGACCCTGTTGCCACTGCTGCCGTGCCCAAGCTTTCAAGTGCATTCCCAGGGGCCTCGGCAGCCGCCTCCTCCCACAGGCTGGGTACTTTGGGGGCGTCCCCTAAATGAAAACAGGGCAGGAATGCTGGAGGCCAGTGAGTCCCCAAGGCCTGGGTGCGGTACTTGGAGCTGGCAGACGAGGAAAGGGGGAGGGAGAAGAGGCAGAAGATGAGAGGAAGCAGGGACCAAGGAGCCCCTGGGAGCCAGCGGGGAAGGGATTAGGGGAAGGAGAAGGAGTCCAGAGCAGACCCAGGTCCCAGGGGTATTGGAAAAGCGCTGAGACAACTGTCCCTGTGTGGAACTGTGCACCCCCTCTGTATCCATTCTGTCCTCTGTGAGAGATCCCTGTGGGGCATGGTCAGCACTGGGGCGCTGGGCTCAGCCCCAGCCTCTTCTTCAGAAGGGCTGCATGGTGACTGTGTGCGCTGGCCCTGGCTCGCTTCCTGAGGTCCCTCTGCCCTTGGTCACTGTACCAGGTCTCCCATGCCTGACTTCTTGTGGGGTGTGGGATTCCCAGTGGGCCCCAAGGTACCCGTATGACCTGTGAGGAGTGGGAGAGGTGCCATGCAGGTGCAAAGGGGACCTCATCATAGGTCCCACTCCCAAGAAGCTGGGGGGTTCCCAGCCCCGCCCTGCGGAAAGAATCTGGTGGCAGCCGGGCCTCTGCATCCCTTGTTTTTCTGAGTCCAGACAAGGGACAAAGATGCAGCCGCCCTTAGAGACCATCACTCTGCAGAGCACTGAGGCACAGGTGTGAAGGGGACTTGCCTCAAGCCTCTGGGCCTTTCAGGAAGGATGCCCCACTCAGCCACGGAAGTCTCTCCTTGACCCTGGGCCTGCCTTTCTCTCCCTGGCTGGTCCCCACCTAGCAGCCTGGTGGCAGAAGCTCCTTCCTCTCCCACTGTTCTCATTGGCTCCACCAGCATCACAATGTGTCACGTACCTCTGTCCCTGGGCCACAGCTGGCTTCCCTGGGCACAACCACTCCAACCCCCCGGACCTGATCACACCCTCTACTGGGAGGTATAAGGGTATGAACCAAGACCCAGAGAAGTTCGCCAACTACCCAAGCTGGCCACGACCCCCAGTCTGGGTCCTTTGGGCCACACAGGTCTTGATGGGGAGCTGGCCAGGGCCACCTCGAGCCCCCCACCTCACCCCTGTGAGCGGCTTCTCTGAGCCCCGAGGTGGGCACCATACCCACACCTCTCCAGGGGCAACAGGAGGGCACAGAGAAGGGGCCTTTGTCCAGCACCAAAGCGGGCCCCGGAGACCCACAGTGCCGTCCACAGCACCGTGCGGGCCCCGGCTGTGGGCAGAGGCAGTTAATGAACCGCCTGGTGGCCCCACACAATGGTGCGTTGTGCAGCCTGTCGAAGCGATCACCGTGCTCACCCATCAGGCTCTTTCGCTGGGGACACATGGCCAACAGGCGCAGATGCAGGGGCCACCCACAGCAGGTCAGTCTCCAGACCCTCAGGAGCGCCAGCCTCCCATCTGGGAACACAGTGTCCCCCTTCAGGCTTAGGGACCCTGGACACAGCAATGTGAGGTCCCCAGGCACCGCCAGCATCCCTGAATCAGGAGGGTGGGGCTCCTCCCAGGCCGCGAGGTGTGGAGACTGAGGCTGGGGCTCTGAGTGAGCTGGGTCTTGGTCTTGGTGTCTGCGCGGTGGGGACACAGGCTGCCCTGCCTCCTCCGCTGAGCTGGAGAGAGCATGGGAAGAAGTGAGGAAAGCTCGTGGGAGCCCTGGAGTGCAGGAGGAGGAGGATGGATGTGAGAAGCCGCTTCGAACCTCGGCCTCGACACAGCCTCCAAGGGTCCCAGCCCGGGAGACCTGGGCCTGGCTCTGTGATGCAGGGCTTTTGTCACTGACCACGCTGTGACCCCAGGGACCTCTCTTCCCCCCTTGGAGCCACTTACTCTGAAACCAAAATAATGAAGTTTGAGACTCCCAGGAGCTTCCAGCCTCCCCGACATTGATGGTCACTGCAGCTGGGCACTGTGGACCCCTGAAATGGACAGGAACCCTGGTGACACCCTCCCTGCCCTGGCAGCATGCAGGGACCCCGGCCCTGAACACCAAGCAGCGGAAATAGCCGGGGTAGCTTTCCCACAGGCCACTGGGCGGTATTTTTAGCCCTGGAGCCCAAGGCTTGTTAAGAATAGCCTCGGGCAGTGGGAAAGTGCTCCACCCACAGCACCCTAGTCCCCTGCGCCTGCTGGGCAGGCTGTGGATGCTCTGAGGGGCCCAGAGGCGTCCACACAGTGGCCACCCCCAGGGCCAGGGGTTGAGTCTCACTTGCAAAATCAAAAAGGCCAAATCAGACCCCTGGGGTTTCTACGGCTGCTCCTCTAGGGCCGTGGTCTGGAGGGAAGGACTGTTTTTTCCATGGCAGGCAGGGGTTCGCCTGTCCTCAATGCCCAGCACACTCAGGGTGAAAACAGTGTACCCCTAGGCCAGACTAGGGTGCCTAAGAGTACTTAGGCATTGACCCTTAGGGAACCCAGTCCTGGGGTAGGGGTGTCATCCCAGGTAGCCCTGCCAGCGCCTGTTGAGGTAGTGGCCCCTCCACCCTGCTTCCTGCCAGTGTGGGATAATTCCGCCCAAGGCCACGCTCCACCCACTACAGGTCAGAAAGAGGCCTGCACTTCTGTCTGCGCAGCCCCCAATCCCTCATCCCTGCCCAATAGGGACCCGGTCCTGGCCCCAGGGACAGAACGAAGCTGCCCCACTCCCACTCCAAGCATGTCTTGGGGAGGAGAGAAGTATCTTTACCTGGTCCTCAGTCTCGTCCATACAAGGTCCCATTCACAGCCCTCTGAGGCCTGCTCAGACATGGGTCTTGGGATGCATACAGTCAAGAATTGGTACACGGTGAACCCCAAAGCCAATGATGTGCCACACTTAACAGAGACATACTTTCACCCAATTCCTCTTCTGCTATAAAACATTCTATGGCTCCCTAGTACCTAACTTAGAGCTGCTAGAAAGATAGCTAATAAATCCTGGTTTCCTCCTAGCTGAAAATTCATCTAGGAACATAGGGAAATTGAAACAGACACCAGTGAAGAGCTTCGGAAAGCAGGTAAGGGTGGGCCCAAGGCCAGCCTGGAAGGGCAGCACTGTGGGCACTTGGAGCACAGCTAGAGGACAGTCTGGGCACCTCTTCCAGGTATCTCAGGCTTGGGTGGTCACTGCTATGGAAGCCCAACTCTGCCACTTCCTCTGCTGTAAGGGGACCTCCTGAGGCCCGGGGCTTAGGACACAGTTAGGGCTCAGCCAGGGCAGCCAGGACTGCCCCCCCACCCTTTCTGCACTGCTATCTGCAGACTCTGCAGCCCTCCCTGGAGAGGGGTGAGGGGCCTCCCCCTATCCCTCAACCCCGCCTCTCCCCCCTAACCCAAGCTGCCCCCCTCCCCGGAATTCATTCATTTACCAACTCATTATGCAGCCAGCCCGCCATCCGCTTTTTACCCGAGTTTTCTGAGCACCTGCTGTGCGCCAGCTGCCTGGGATGTGAAGACATCGAAGACCCCAGCCCTGACCTCCAGGAGCCCCCGGTTTGGGGGAAGAGACAAATGAGGGGCCTGGGAGGGGCCTCTGTCCTGGGGAGGGTCGCTGCCTATAAGAACGGAAGAGCTGCTGGCTAGGTACGCTGGCCAAGAGCTGGAGGCCTGAAGGCAGTGCCCGGGGACCCATCACACTGGCCCCTGAGGAGACAGGGGCAGGTGGGAGGGCGAAATGGTAGCTAGGGGACACGGCAGGGGCTGGATCAGTGCAGCCAGGGTCGCACCCTCCTGCGTCTCTCCACCTTGAATTCAAGCTTCAAAGCCTGGGGCCTATCCCAGCATCCACGAACCCAGACCAGTGGTTTGCTGGAAAAAGCTCTTTAACAGAGGACTCGGTGCAGGGCAGTTGTGGGTTGAGAGAACAGAGGGGTTCTGACTTCCTGGTGAGCTAGGAGGGGTGTCTCCACTCAGCCCAGAGCCAGCCTCAGACCCCCACACCGGGGCCCCCAAGATGTAGCCAGCTCAGTGTTTTGTTCTCCTGGCCTCCCTGCCTCTGCTCACTTCAGTTTACACCCTGATGCATGCTCTGCAGATCTTTCCAGAGCACCCAGGAGCCAGGCACTGCGGTCAGCAAACAGGCGGACAAAGCCCAGCCCTCAACACCACTCTGGTAGGAGAACAGACAAGCAGAGAAGAACACGAGTGAAAGGCAGGGCTGTGGACAGTGATACGCAGGAAGTGGGGCAGATCGGGAAGTACGCAGAACGTGGGGGTGGCCATTCCAGTGGACACCATGGAGGGATGCTCAGGACGAGGGGACGGCCCGAGGTAGGTGTATTGGAGAACAGCAAGAAGGCTCATGAAGCTGCAGCAGAGGCAGCCAGGAGGATGGAGAGATGGCGCTGGGTCTCATCAGCCATCAAAGCTGGAAACAACAGAGAAGCGATCGCCTTGGGGGCCTCCAGGAGCCAGCCCCGCCACACCTTACTGCCGTCCTGCAAGACTGGAGGTCAGACGTGTGGCCTGCAGAATCCCAGAGAACGGGTGCACACTTTAACTCACTGCGATGGAGGCATGGACTGTCATGCTCACACAGCGACATCCCCCTGGCACTGTGGGCTGAGAATGGAGATGAGAGCTGAGCAGCGAGGGGAAACCACCAGGGGTCCAAGCAACATCACAGCCTTGTCCCAGGTCTCCCCCTCGCCAGTCACCCCTCATTCCCCTTACACACTGGATCCTGACTAATGTCACTCCTCTCAGTAACGTTCACAGTGAAAACGGTCTTGCTTCTTCGGATCTTATGATTTGTCTTCTCATTCTGGTTCTAGGGCTCCCTCAGAGCTGCCAAGTGTACACTCGCGTCCCAACTTTATACTCACACTACTTCCACAACCTTAGAATAAAAGGGATTTCAGCAAACAGCTGGAACCCGTGTAATCTTCCCCACTGCCCAGCGTCTGGACCAAATGGAGACTCAGGAGCTCCTGCCTTTCAGAGACAGGATCTGTCGTGGTTCCCATGCTGTGTACCACTCACTGAGCGTCCCTTCGATCTTTTCAAGTTAATACAGTACTTTTTAAAACAGTTTTAGGTTCGCTGCAAAATTGAACCAAAATACAGCCTTCCCACACCTGCCTTCCCAAACACACACGCACGCAGCGCCCAACTGCATCAACAGCTTAGCATTTGTGCGAGTCGTTTTCCACAATTGATGAATGAAATTAATATTTAATTATTAACTCATATGACCCACTCCTTCCTCTATATAGTGTGCATGTTTGGGCAATTGTATAATGTCTCGTATCCACCATCACAGGGTCACACAGAACACAGACGCCCTGCACAGCACCCCCACCCCACCCCACTCTGCCTATTCCTTCCTCCCTCCCCCACAGCCCCTGGAATCACGGAACTTTTTCTGTCTCCCTATTTCCTCCTTTTCCAGAATGTCCCAGAGGTGAACCCGCACCGCACACGCACTTGCAGACTGGCTGCTTGGTACTTGGTAAATGCACGTTTCCGACTTTTCCACATCTCCCCCCAGCTGGACAACTCAGCTCTTCTTTGAATACTATCCCATCGTCCAGGGGGGCCACAGTCTCCTCATCCAGTCACTGACTGAAGGGCATTGGGGTTGCCCCCAAGCTTGGGTGATTATGAATAAATCAAACTTGCTGAAGACAGCCAAAGCCCTCCGGAAGACAGAGGTTGCTGGTGCAGAGGAGGCGGGCAGGAGCCCCAGGGTACCTGGGGTAGCTTGAGGCCTGGAACAGGGAGAAGGCGGTGGTGAGCTGTCAAGGGGTAGAGAGACAGAGGCTCGGGCCCTCAGGGAGGATTTCTTGACATCTCAGCCTCTCCTACGAGGCCAGGGACATCAGATAGCAACTCACCCAGCAGCCTCTGCTCTGGTGTAGAGGCTGAAGACCCCCGCGTCCTAGGACCCTGGCTGCAGCTGCATTTCTCTTAAGGAGAAACCACTCCAGCCCCACCGTACAGAGCTCAGCTCTCTTGCTATGGTTGTCACCTGTGTGCTGTCACCTTGAGAGTTTCCCAGTGACAGAAAGTAGGGATTCTTCAGCCTGGTCCCTGATCTACCCTGACCTAGAGCAGGTGCCCCTTAGTCACTACCCAAGTTCTTTGGCTTTGCCCTCTGGAGCTGGCACCCCAGTCCTGGGCTACCTCCCCTCTGCAGGACCGTCTCTGAGGCATTATCAGTGACATCTGGGTCACCAGTGCATCAAAACAGGAAACTCTGTGACAAGATCCTCCACCTTCCTTCCATTGTCATCCTCCAATTGTTCCCTGTGCGACGCCATCCGTCATCCACTGATGTTCCTCTCTGGTGTAGCCAGGCCCAACCCACTCACACCAAGGAGGTGAGGGGCTGGGAGGCCGGACTTTCTACAGAGCCCGGTGTTGGGCCACAGGCCTCAGGGACACCAGACCTACGGAAGACTCTGAGCACAGCCTGGTCTTTCAAGGCAAACAGGGAGCTTGCTGAGACCGTCAGATAAAGCCAGCCGTGACAGGGAAATGGCCCCTCCAACCTGCAGTGACAGAGGAAAAGCTCTGACAAGAGTCCAAAGTCCTAGACCCCAGGGCCCTGTGGAACTGCGGTGACCCTAAACAATCGGGGTCCATTCCGAGCAAAACAGCCAGAAGCTCCCCAGGTCTGAGCATCGGTGAGAACCAGGTGAGGTGCAGCTCACGGACGTGCGTGTCCACTGTGACACAGCGTCCTCTGGACTGCTGCCCCTGGGAAAGAGCCATGCGGACAGTGTCTGGGTCCTCTGCATTCCCATCCCCAGCAGGGCTGGAAGCTCCAGGGACTTGCAGGAAGGCCCGGGCACTTCCATAAAGCTTCTCCAGTGTTCCTGTGTCCATGCAGGATTCACTGTGGCCTGGAGCTACTGGAAGCCATTTGCCAGGATGGGACAGTAGACGGAGGGTGACAATTGAGACCACCCAGGCCCTTCCCTGCAGCCCAGGGGGTGAAAGAAGCTGCCCTCACCATGCCCATTAGTCTTAGCACACATGCACGCGCACACACACCCATGAACACACACACAGGCTGCCCAGGGCCACCTTCCCTGTAAGTGTTCTTGTCCCCTGTGGGGCCAGCTGGGTGCTGTGTGTCTTTCCCACCTGCAGAGGTGCTCTCTGCAGATCTGGTGACATCACCAGCACCTTCCCCAGGGCCAGGAGGAAAGGGGAGCCCTGCTGATCCCAGGCCCACACATCCACTATGGAAACTGAGGCAGGAAGGGTAGAAGGTTGAATCCTAGCTTCTGCCTCTCTATGTTCACCACTCGCACCTGCAAAGTGGCAGAAGGACCTCTGTCCTGAGACCTCTGGGCTCTGGGCAGAAGGGACGAGGCAGTGCTGGATGTCAGGGACACCTGAGGCGAGCAGGCAGGAGCAGCAAGGGTGATAATGCTGGAGGCCAGCACACTTTGAGGAGGACGGGACGCCTGGCTCTCCCTGGCCCCCAGGGCTCCGACCATATGCAGTCAGCTGACACCAGCCTGGGCAGCGGTGCAGCTCCCCACAGCCTCTTCCCGCCTGACCACGAGAGGCTGTGGGGAGACAGCAGCCGGCTGCTGGGTGGAGAAGCTGGGCTCCACCAGAATCTTCCAACTGCAAGTGACAGAGTTTAACTGGTTATAGCCAAAGGAACCTTCATGAAGATCCAGCAGCTTCAGGTTTACCTGGTTCCAGGCACCCATCACCAGAACTTGGTGTTTTCCCTCTTCACTCACAGCTCCACTTTCCTTGTTGCTCTGTGTCATTTTCAGACCCTTTCCTTCTGGGCCACACAATCAGGAGTCCTTTCCTCCCAAGAATTTGAACTGAAGTCTTGGCCTGACACTGGCTCTTGCCACCCTGGCTGGAGTCAGCTGTTCCCTGGATGGAGGGCAGAGCCAGCCCCACTGAACTCTGGCACTGAGAGTAAGCATGCATGCGCAGAATGGCTGCCCTCAGGAAAATCAGAGAATTGTGGCCAGAGGTACTGGAACAGACACTGGGCAGACCACGTCATAGACACATGCAGCTTCAGGCCAGTGTCAGAACATCTTAGATTCAAGTCTGTCCCTGGGTCTCTCTGCCAATGCAGGCTCATGGGACCCTCCCAGGCCACCCTGGGCTTACTGTGAGGTCCATGCTAGGTCCTGCTCCTAAAGGGGCTGCTCATACTTCCTCTCAAATTTCTCTGTTTGGGAATGGGGCAGGCACAGCGCAGCAGATGGAACACCTCTGTTCCATGATGTTGGACTTCGGCTGGGCGAAGGACCTTCTGTCTCGAGCCTTTTCATCCTGTCCGTCCCCAGGCTGGGCTTTGGCTGGACATGGACCAGAACACCAGCCTGTGGCCTCCAGTACAGCTACCTGGGGAACAACTCAGGACCCAAAAGCAAGCCTCCTAGGAGCCTGCTTTGGAAGTCACATGGTGTCACTGTCACTGTTCTTTACTGATCAAGCTGAGCATGAGTCCACCTGGATGCCAGCACAGGGGACACAGACCTCACATGGCAAAGCGCAGAGTGCCAAAGAGCTGCCAACCATGCTTCCAACTTCCTCAATCCCTATAGGATAAGCTGGTGGCTCCTAGCAGGGGGTGACTGCACCCCTAGGGACATTAACAATACCTAGACAAGTTCTGTATGATCACAAGGTGGAGGTCACTAGTGCACCCAGGGGTAAAGTCAGGGAGCTGCTAAACACTCTCCAAGGTGCAGTCCCACAGCACAGTGACCTGGCCCCCAACACAACAGTCACAGTGGAGACACCCCAGGACAATGACGAGGGACCAGCTGGCTTCCCGAGCTTTTTGCTAAGGCTGGGGCACAGGAGGGTTGTGCTGAGGGGCAGAACGGCCCTGCCTGGACTGGACACAGGATCTGTTTGGGAAGCAGCAGGGCCAGGCATTGGCTGGGGTCCCCTTCTCCGTTTATTCATTGGAGGCAGGTAGACCACTAAGGTCTCAGATGGTGGTCAAAGCTGGTGTAGACTGCATGATTCGCTTCACTTCAGTCCTGTGGCATCCTCAGTGCAGCACTGTGCGGCCAGAGGGGTGCTGGCTGGTGTTCAGAGACTAGGAGCCCTTCGTTTCCACTTTGCCCCCACCCTCGCCCCTGGTTCCTATGGAAATGCCAACCCAATGCTCAGCTACAAAGCAGCACCAGGCAGAGGGCCACAGCCTTCCGGGGACGCCCTGGGCAGCTGCCCGAGAGTCCCAGGACGCACGCACATTGTTCCATTTTTGGAATTCTTCAGGAGTGAGAGCAGCCCCGGCTGTCAGCTGAGCTCTGCTCACGGAGGCCAGCCCCGAGGAGGGAGAGGGCAGCTATTGTCCAGGCTGCGGGCTGCGAAAATGCTCCGGAATGTGGCCCGCCTGGCACAGCCCCAGCGCCAAGTTTAGTGTGCCAACAGCACCCGCAGCCCGGCCACTCCATGAATGACGATGACCACCTCCTAGGGGCTGGAATGAGGGGGCCTAGCTCAGCAGGGAGGCACAAGGCAGCTGTCCTGCCCCATAGGGGTGAAGGGAGTGGTATTGCTTTGACAGTTCAGACAATTGATGCCTTCTTGGAACCCAACACCATGGCTCGGGACTCCAGTCCTGAGGGTCCACTGTGAAAATGCTAATCTAGATGTAGATAAGGAGGGTAAGATCTGCTCTGCCTCCAGCCAGGCAATGTCCTGGGGTCACTTCACCTCTGTGAGCCCCGAGGACGGGATGCACGTGTGCCTTAGGCTGGAGACCAAGGTCAGCATCTCAGTAATGAGAATGTCAACAGCACGGACCCTTGATGGAAGTAGTGAGCAGAGCGATTTGCCACCTGGGCCTTCCTTCCCAAAGCCCACAGCCTGGGTCACATCATGTGATCAGCACCAGACAGATCCCAGCCAAGGAGCACTGCACAGTACCTGACCAGCCTCACAAGACTGCCAGCAAAGACAAAGGACAGCTCTGACGCGGTTACAGCCAAGAGGAGCCCAAGGTGATAGAGCCACAGGACATCATTTGGGATCCAGGGACAGAGGCATGTTAGACACAGCCATAGAAATCTGCACAAAGGGCAGGTTTTGACTAACAGTGATGTGTTGATACCGGTTCATTCCTGTGCCAGTAACACTACGCTAACATTAGATGACAACAGTAAGGAAAACTGGTGGGAGGTAAGAAAGCAGTCTGTCTTAATGTCCGCTTCTTTTCTGTAAATCTAAAACTGTTCTAAATTTAACAGTGCAAATTAAGAACGCACAGTCACCCTGGGATCTGCCACAGGTGGTCAGCACCCTTGATCACAGGGTCAGCCACTGGGTCCCCCTCTAGAGACTTGGACACGATCAATGCAGGGGAGCCTGCATGTGGGGTGACCTAGAAACCCTCTGTGATTCAGACTGAGTGAGAAAAGGTGCAGGAGTACACTGTGGGACCATCCTGCTCTGTCTTCCTTGATGGCAGCGCCTTGTGGGCAGGAACTTCCCTCTCATACACGGAAGTAGATTCTCTGCCTCTTGGAGTGTGTGGGGCGACTGGAGGCCCCTGCATCTGCAGAGTTGGGCTCCCTTGCTCCATTCCTTTCTCCCCAGCCTGGATCCTGAGGCTTCTCCTGGGTCCTCCGGCTGGCCTGGCTCCCCTCACCCCTTAGTGTCCCCCACTAGGTAGGCCTTCAATTCTTGAGCACGCCACAGCCCAGCACCAGGAGCCCTGAGAAACACCTACCATAGCCTACTAAGTCCTGGCCAAAGCCATTGCTGCCAAAAGCATGCATGTGGGAGTGTTACTGAGCCATTTTACAGGACAGGGACCCAAGGACAGGGGGGCACATCATTCACCTGGGGTCACAGCCAGATTGTCAACCTGTGACTTGAAACCTGTGCCTTCAGCCATCATGTCTGCTCAGCCAGGACAGCTCCCCAGAGAGAGAAGGGGTCTCCCTGAGGCCACACAGAATGTCAGTCAGCATGGGGACCGGTTCTCCCGAGGTCAGGAGGCATGCAGCCACGGAGGGTCCTCTGCCTAGAGAGCTGGCACTGCCAGCAGCCTGGCCACAGGGGAGTGAACCTGGCCACATCTTGGCAGTGTCCTGTCTGCTGCTCAGTCCCCACCCCACCCTATCCAGACCCAAAAGGGCTCAGGGAGGATGAGCAGTTTGCACACCAGCCCACCCCTGCTGGACAGCAGGCACAGGTGGGCACACTGTCCTTGCAGGCAACGCCTCAGTCCCTGAGCATGCATGGACAGGGGTCCACACAAGACCCTGCCTCGCACTCCCGTGCACCCTCCCTGCCTGCCACCCACAGGCCGATGGGTTGTTTCTGTTCCAAGCAAGCTTCTCACCCTCTGGGCACCCCCAGCTCTAACTCTCCTTCCCTCCCAAGTGCATGCAGGATGTGGGGGGTCCCACTTTCCAGTGCCTGGACCAAGTACCCTCTCTGGGCTCCAAAGAAACTGGGCAGGCATCACCCTTAGGGAAAAACCACACTTCCTTGCCCCTGTCTAATGAGGCTGTGGACAAACTGAAGGCAAAGTTGGGCCCCTTGGTATCTCTGGGATCTGACCCAGCCTGGCAATGGGGGAGGGTCAGGGGAATCTGTCGGATGGGAGAGACAGAGGGAGGGAGAGAAGAAAGGAAGGAGGGAGGATGGGAGGTTGGGCAAATGGAAGACGTTAAGGAAAATTAGAAATATAAATGAGTAGAAAATGAATATATGAAAAATGGATGGAGGATGGATGGGAGGAAGGGAGAGAGAGGGAGGAAGAAAGGAAGGAAGGAAAGAAGGAAGTGAGGAAGGGGAAAGGAAGGAAAGATGGATGAATAGATGGGCAGTGGACAGAGGGAGGGATGAAGGGATAGACATGCACAGACAGAGCAGATGCGCTTGCGGGGTTCAGGGGTGGAGTTGGATGGGAGCCACCACATCCACAAGGTTGTGCCCCTCCTCTTATAAATAAGATGACTCCCAGTTACCCTCAAACCCAAGGCACAGGGTCTCCCCCCACCGAGCTGCCCCACGTTGGAGAGGTGCGGATCAGCACCCAGACCAACTCCCCGTGCGTGATGCTGTCAATGCCGGCACCAGGCACGCCCGCCAGGACAGGACGTCCCAGTTCCTGTGCACTCTGAAATCCCCTCCGCGCATGGAAAACACCCAAATCCTGGGGACTTTTCGAGATAGGTTTTGTTTTGCCAGTGAGAAGGAATCATAATATACCCAAGCGGTCAGAGACTTTCCAAAGTTGCCGAGTTGGGAGGTCCTGCAGACACGGACATGCCCCTGCCTCACCACCCAGGGGAGGTGTCACCTGGGAAGGGGCCCTGCTTTGCTGCCCAGGATGGCGTTACCACCCACACATCTCTGACTGACAGGTGTCAGCGTCCTCCCATCACCTGCCTGCAGACTCTTATCACCGTGCTCACAGTGACAGCCCCTCGGGAGCTCAGCAAGGCTGCCAGGTTGTCCCCCTACCCCTAACCCACCTGGACATCCTCTTCCTAACTTCACAGGCTTCTTTTCTTGGTGCAGCCCCAGGGTCTGAGGCCAGGGACAGACAGAGCCTTGTGCTCCTTCTCCAACCAAACACCACATTGGGAACACAGGCCTTTACATGGGGCTGTGTGGTTATAAAACAGCACAGAAAACAGGATCACAATTTTGCAACTCTAACATCCATAGGCAGAGAAGTCAAGACTGGAAGACCCTAGCTAGCAGGTCCCCTAACTGCCCACCCGGCTGACCTGTAGTAGGCGGAGCTGATCTCCATCTGACAGATGCCCCAGCCCTGCTGACCGCTCCCACTGGCACCTTCTTTCCAGACCCTGCCCCTGTTTGCTGCCGCCTGTGTCTGTCATTCAACTGTGAGCGCCTCTGCACTTATCATTATAACTGTAATCCTCTGATCGATTTCATGAATTAGTATCTGCCTCAGTGAAACCCAAGTACCAAAAGACAGCTATTAATTTGATGAGAATGAAGCTGGATGCTTTAGAAAACATTGGTACAGATAAATTACTTGGAAAAAAAAATCCAAAATCTTCCAATTCAAAATGGTGTGGGAAGCAGCTGCTACATCAAATGAATGTATCTTTACACTGACCTTGGTGAATAAGGTGACTTCTTTCCCCCCAAAATGCTTACCATGGCTCTCCTAGGATACCAGGTGATTTTTGCTTTCTTCTTGATAATTTCCTGTGTTTTCCAGATTCTCTCCAACAAGCACATATCACTTTTCAATCAGAAATTAAAATGACCATGTTTTCAACCGGTGTCAGGCATTAGGGGAATTGCTGTGCCAGGCACCGTCTGCCAGGGTCTACGCTCATCCCCACTGACTGGGGGATCTCCAAAGTTGGGGGCGATTGGTCACCATGAGGTTGACATTTGTGGCCCAATCACTCTTTGTTAGGCAGAAGGCAGGCAGTCTCTTCTGGGGACCATGTAGGATGTTTCATCTCCTCCCTGGTGCTTAGACGTTTACCTGGATCTCCTTTTTAAAAAGTAAAACTCAGTGACTTTGAGTGTTTTCGCAGGGCCATGCAATCATTACCACTATCTAATTTTAGAACGTTCTCATCATCCCTCAAAAGAAACCTCATACCCATGGGCAATCAGTCCACACCAACCTCCCCACTGGGCCCTGAAAACATTCCACGGCACTCCCCTTTCTGTCTGCACATCTCATAAAGGGCCGGGGTATGGCTCATGGGTAGAGCGCTGATCTAGCATGCCTGAGGCCCTGGGTTCAGTCTCTAGCGCACACATCTCACACTCACTGGCTTCTTTCACTTCATATCCACACTCTAGCACGGATCAGTGCTTTATCCCTTTTATGGTTGAGTGATGTCTCACTGTATGGCTGGTCCACGGGCTGTTTATACATCCTTGGTTGGTGGGCCACTGAGTTGTTGATATATAGGGGCTCTTATGCTGCTCTGAAGACCAGGTGCAAGATTCCATGTGGATGTACACTTTTGCTTCTCCTGGGAAAGTACATGGGACCAGAGTTCCTGGGTTATATGATGACTATGTGTTTAATGTATTGAAGAGCCAGACTGCTTTCCACAGCAGCTGCACCATTCTACCCTTCCCACCAGTCATGACCAAGGCTCTGATTTATTCATACCTCACGGCTGTTCATTCATTTTAGCCCTCTGGTTAGTGACTCTGCATTTATCTCATTCTGTCTTCAATTTGCAATGCCCCAGTGACTGAGAGTATTGAACCACTCCATTGCTTTTTGCCCATTGGATGTTTTCTTTGGAGAAAAGTCTATTTCAACCCTTTGTCTCTTTTTAACTGGGTTATGTGTCTTTTTGTCATTGACTCATGGGAGTTCTTTTTATATTCTGGATACCAATTCTTTGTCAAATATAAGAGTTGCAAATATTTTCTTCCATTCTGTGAGCTGTCTTCTCATTTTCTTGCTAGCGTCCTTTGATCTGTACATGTTTTATTTAATTTTTAATTCTAATACAGTTACTTATTTTTTCTTTGATTACTTTTATGTTTTGAATGTCATGTCTAAGAAACCAAGGTCATGAAGACTTAAACCTATGTTTTCCTCTAACATTTTTATAGTTTTGTTTCTTTCAGTTAGGTCTTTGGTCTGTGGAAAATTAACTCATGTATGCATTATGAGGTAGGTTCTTGGGCCGGGGATATAGCTCAGTAGCACGGCGCCTGCCTGGCAAGTGTGAGGTCATGAGTTTGATCCCCGTACCAAAAAAAAGAGGTAGATTTTTCAAATTCATTCTTTACATGTGAGCATCCAATTGTTCCAGCACCAATTTTTTGAAAAGACTTTTCTTGCCCTCTTAAATGGTTCCACTGATTTTTGATATATTAGTCATATCCTGCAAACATGCTGAACTCATTGATTAATTCTAATAGTTTTTAAGTGATCATCTCAGGACTTTCTACATGTCAGATCATCTGCAAATATATATAGTTTCACTTCTTTCTTTCCAATACTGATGATTTTTATTTCTTTTTCTCGACTAAGTGTCCTGGTTTGAGCCTGTGGGATGCTGTTAAACAGAAGTGGTAAAGGTGCCCCTTATCTTGTTCCTGACTTTAGGGGGAAAGCATCTAGTCTTTACCACTAAGTATGTTAGCTGTTGGGATAGTTTGGAAAATTTTGCTTATTTTTGTAAGCCTTTTGTCAAACTAAGAAAATACTATTTTTCACATTTTTTTTATTGAGGTACAATTTGCATGCAATGAAACTAATAGATCTTAAATGTACAAACGAATCTTATTTTTTTTTCTTTTTGAGACAGTATCTCACTATGCAGTTCAGGCTGGTCTTGAACTCACTTTGTAACCCATACTAGCCTCAAACTCACACTGATTTTCCTGCTTTAGCCCCTCAAGCGCTGAAATTATAAGCATGTGCCACTACACCCTGCCAAACAAATCTTAAACTTGGTGAATTTTTTCCCCCTCAATCTTGCGGACTGACTCCAGGGCCCTGTGCGTGATAAGCTAGCATTCTATCACTAAGCCATACTTTAGCCCTTAGTAAATTTTTTACACAAAGGCATAAATTCACATGACGACCACCAAGATCTGGCCATAGGACATTTTCTTCAATCCATTCAGAGACTCTTTATGCGTGTGCCTCCCTTCTGGATTTCCAAAGTTTAGTACCAAAAAAATGAAAGAAAGAAAAAAAGATGTCCTGGTACAAGTGAATTTTAAATAAATTTTTAATGCAAGTGTGTCTCATGCAATATTTGGTGCCTATATTGGGACATACTAGTATCAAAATGGTTCATCGTTCGCTCAAAATTCAGACTGTAACTGACCATGACATTTGATGATGCAGTTCACCCACTAGAAATGGCCACACTGGGTCAGTAGGAAGCAAGGGAGCATTGGAGATAGTGACCAATTTAGCTCATGGGAAAGGGGGCATCCCTGGAACCTCGGAAATTAGCACTGATGGAGGCTAAAGCAGAAGGATAGGGAATTCAAGGCCAGCCTGGGCAACTTACAGACTTAACGGGACCCTGTGTCAAAATTTTTAAAAAGAATAAAAAGGGCTGGAGATGTTGCTCAGTGTAAAGGCTCTAGGTTCAATCCCTAGGAAGGAAGGAAGGAAAATCAGCACACCTGTCCATGTGGAGAGATGGAGGCAGAAGACCCATAACTCAGCTCTGGTCCCTGGACAGGGGACGGAGCCTTGGCCAACTTTTCCCTCCAACAGAGACCCAGGCAGGAAGATGGTGTCCGGGCCAGGAGCAAACTAATGCAGAGTAGGGACTCAAACCCACAGCCCTGGATTCTGTTTGGTGTCCTGACTTCCCATGAAGAGACTTAGCACACAGGACACCAAGCATCTCATCTCTCTTCCATATAGGCAAGTTGTCTGACTGGAGTGCAATGGAAATGTTTAAGTTGTCACTTGGGTGATACCCATCATTCTAGATGCTTCATGGTAACTTACATTTGAAACGACTGAGAAATAATGCTGCTATTCCATATTCTGAGCCAAACTCCTGAGGTCGGGCTTGTTTATGTCACATGTGGCTGGAAGGAGGATCTTGAGGTCTACTGGCTGCTTCTTGCCAATGGCCTCATGAGATCAATGTAAGAGGCAGCTCTCAATTGTCACAGAGTTATTTTTAACTGCCAAATGCAGGAAAGTGACACATCTGTTTGCAAACACAAGACACTGCCTTTGCATGTAGGGGAGTGGGGTGCCAGGGCCTGGTGTCACACTGGGGAGCCTGAATGTCTTCCCATAGCCAACTGGACTCCACAGGGAGCTTTCGCTTCCCTCTGATCCTTCCTACCCCAGCACCACCAGAAGCCCATGAAGGCAGACATGATTGTCATCCTATGTCACTACTTTTCCAACTGTCATTTTACCCCATCAAGTGGAAAGCAATGCTTAGACTTAGCAACTAACTTGCCCCTTGGATTGGCAAGGGGCAGAGTGAGTGTGTGCCTTCCCCTGTCTGAATCTGAAGACTTGGCCACTTAGTTATCTCGACTCATAGCCCAGATGGAAGCCAAAGGTCAGAAGTCAGAAGTCAGGAGTCTGGAGCCAGGGATGAGATCCCCGGCTCACTAAGCTACCCTGAAACCAGCTTGTTCTGCCACTCAGATGTGACCATCAGCCAGGGTGGCAGTATGGGGACCTGGGGCCTCGTCCCCGGGTCATTTGCGTGAGATCCATCCAAGAACCATAAAGAACGAGACCGAGGTGACTTCCAAGGCTCCTGTCACACACAGGTGCTTCCCCCATGTGGGTCCTCAAGCATTTCTCATGCACATCTCCACCTGCACAGGGGCGCACAGAGGAGCAGTTCCCCAGGGGGCATGGCTGGCACCTGGTGGGTACGCTCGCACAGGGGCTGTGGTGTTGGCTTTGGCTGGATGATCAGCAGCGGCGTGTCTTTGATCTGCCTGGAAACCCTGAGGCACCTGGAGCTCCGGAGACCTTGTGAGCAAGTCTGGGAGATCCCCAAGATCATTCTGAAGAGCAGAGACAGATCTGGGAGCTGTCAGGAAGGTAGAGGTGGGTGGGGGTTCCAGGGTGACTTGGTCTCAAGCAGAACATTTTATCCGATCTGTGCTCAGGCACTGCTAATGACAGGTCCTGCCCACTGACTGGGTCTCTGCTGTGAGCTGAAGCTCAGGGGCTAGAACAGCTGACAAAGGGTGAGTTTTTCATCTACCAAGTGGGTCTGAACTCCAGGGCTCTCAGAATCAAGATGCTGACCCCTCCTTTGGAGCGGCAGGAAGGCCCTCAGTGCCCAAGATGGGAGCTCAGAACCCCCAGCACCTGCCAACCTTCCTGGGTCAGCAAAGAAGTCGCCCTCTCACACACCACTGTCCCCACGTGCCCCACTCCGTCCTCCCCAGAGCCTGCAGGGCTCTGAGTGGCCATGCTCTGCTCCCATGTCCACCCCTGGTGGCAGCCCCTGTCCTCACTGCTAGGGCTGCCATCGACATCCTGCATAGAAGTGACACTCAGGGTCCAGGACACAACAGGCTTGCCCTGCTTCTCCTGCTCCTTAGCTGCATGGCGGGCGCTATCCTGGTCTCCACACCACCTCCCAAAGTTCGGCGCAGCATGAGTCTTCCTGCGGGCGCCAGGTGCATGAGTTGTCTCAGCTGCCTGTGTTCACCACGTTGCAGAGCTACGAAGGGAGGGTCTGGGAACTGGGTTCTTCCCCTCCACTTCCTTCTTTTTCTCTCCTTTTCTCCTCCTCTTCTTCCTCCCTTCTCTCTCTTTGCATCCAGAGGGAACTGACTCAGACACAAAGAGGAAACGGGAGGATTCCCAGCAGTACACCGAGACCTGGGATAGAACCTCAGCTTGATTAACCCTGGGAATGGAAAGCTCACCCCTTATACAGGCTGCAGGCCCTCTAGAGACACCCAGCTGCAAGAAGCTTTCCTTGCCTACAGCTGCATCTGGCAGGCTCCTGCCCTGACACGTGAAGCTTATGAGGGGCGTGGCCCCCAGCACCAGCACCCTGCCCACCAGCCTCGGCGTCCTAACCTCCTACTCCTCCAACTCTTCGACCCCTGACACCCCTGCACAGAGATCCCAGATGTCAAGAGAAGCTCAGACATCCTGGAACCACCAGGGGACTGAATGTGCAGCGTGGAGTGGGCACTTGCCCTGCACACGCGCAGTCAGTAGTGTTTCACTCAGACATGGGCTGCAAAAATGGCAGCTTCCTCTTCCCTGTACCTGCTTCTCTACTCCACCAGGCCCTGGGCCCGAGTCCCACTAGGACGTGTGCCTTGAGGAAGCTCTCTGCAGAAAGAGAGCTCAGGTCCCAGGCTGCCAAAAGGACAACAGGAAAGGGGAAAGGGACAAATGTCCCCACAGTGTGGTCCTGCCCTCTGACACACTCAGCCCAGTGGGATGCAGATGGTCACAGCTGGCGGTGAAGGTGGAGGACCCCGCAGGAGCTGCAGGAGTCACAGAACGCAGCGCGTCCCATGAGTCAGCTGTAGGAAGGCAGGCCAGAGGCCTGATGTGCAAAACAGAGAGGAACAAACTGGAGTTCAGAGCAGCTGTACTGCTTGCCCAAGGGCACACAGCCAGCAGCGGGGGAGCCAAGCCCAGAAACTGAGCCTCAGGGCTCCTGCATGGGACATGGCCCGGACCCAACACAGAGTTTGTGCCACTCTGACTGAGCCCCCTCTGCATGAAATCTGTGCCACCAGGAGCGCCCCACAACTCGGCCTATGCCCTCAAGGATCCAGTTCCTCTACAGCCGCAGTTCCTGGAGGTCTCCAGTCATCCTGACCCTGAGTCCCCAGAGCCACCTCCGCAAGTCAGGTCAGACAAACCAGCTGTTCAGTTTAGGGGGCAGGAGCAGCACATCTGAGCTTCTGGGGGACTCCAGTCTGAACGATTCCTCTAACAGACGGCCTGGGGGCAGCCCGCTCCTCCCTGCGCACTCCTCCTCCCGCCGCTCTTGGTTTGGTCATCGAGGACAGGTGGGACGAGTGCTACAGAGACACAGCAGAGGGAGCCTGGCTTCCCGAGGGGACAGAGGTGTCAAAAACCCTCCGGGCAGTGGAGCAGTTCTGCTGCATGGGTGGCACCAGGCCATCTTTCTGGAAGGTAGGTCTGATCATAGCACCAACCTGGCTAAAACGTCATGGCCACAAGTAACCAAACAGGGCACAGAGGAAGATGAGCCCAAATCAATGCGCTGCCTGACTCCTCGCTCATGAGGGTCTGGACCAGAACTGCCCACCGTCCCACCTCCCACCCCAGAGTCTCTCCATTCATCCTCATTTCCCCACTGCTGCTCCCACGCAGCCATCGAGTGGTCCAAGTGTCAGTGAGTCTTCCCCCAACAACACCAACACCCTCTGGCCAGCCTCCACCCTCGGGCCTCCAATCCATTCTCCTCCCTGCAGCCAGAGTGACTGTGTCAGACGCCAACCTGGGCTCCCAGATGCTCCGCGTCCCTCATGTGTCCTCCCGCCTTGCCTACTCTGACAGCCGTTCTCCACAGGCCCTGACTCCTGGGTTCTGGCCACCACATGGTTGCCTCCACCGCAGGGCCTTTGCACATCTCCTCCAATCCCATTGGTTCTCCAGAGCTCAGCAAAATCATCCATTTCTTGGGAAAACCTGAGACCTTTCCTTACCCCACCCACTTCCAGAAGCCCTGTGTGCATCTCCTTTGCAGAACTCACCAAAGTTAGAATTTTACACTTTTTTCTCTCCTCCACGAGGACGTGAATTCCACGACCATAAAGATGATGTCTGGTTTTGTTTTTCTGGTTTTTTGGTCACTTCACCCAGGCCCTACCACAGCTTGGAGAGGGCTGTCCACAAACAGTTACTGTACATGGGGAAGAAACTCCACCCCAGCGTCCTGCCCCACTGCCCCCCTCGGCCACAGCACCCCCCAGCAAAGCAGCCATACAGGCCTCTTCCTTGCATGTGGCCTCATCTTCTCCAGAAGGCAGCATCTCAGCCAGGCCAACTCAGAGTTCCCTGTGAGATTCAAGATTCCTCCCTGGTTTCCCAGGTCTTGTTCCTGGTGTCTGATGCGGCCGCAGGGAGGGGAGCTGATCTCATTAGGTTCTCCCGTCCTTGTGCACAACCTGTTTCTCCCCCTGAGAGCTAGCAGGATTTCCTACCCATGCTGTGCTGCAATTTCACTCAGATAACTCTGTCGTGGGTGTGGAGGGAGGACGCAAAGCTGCAGTTACCTAAGATAAATAAGTTACAGCAGGGGACCGCAGTTAATAATAGTGCACTTGCATAATAGAGACTTCTAAGAGATTTCAGCTGTTCTTAGCCCAAAAGAAGAAGGCAGCTATGTGACATGAGAGCTATGTCAAACTGCTTCCCTGCAAGAACTCTTCACATGCGTCTGTACTTATATTTATACAGTGCATTTTTAATCTGTGGTGGGAAGGGTCTCTTCACTTTCTCCCAGAATCTCTTTCCCTGCCCCAACTCTTGCCTGCCTTTACATAAACTCCACCATCCAAGGAGCCCCACCTTGCTCCTCTTGGAAAATCACCTTCCACGGTTTCTCCCATCATTACCTTGCCTCCATTTGCCCTTTTAGAGCCTTTTGGAAGATCCATACGCCGATGTTGGAACATCTGGAACTGTCTCTCTATCCTTTCCCTTGGCATCCTGGGAGAGTTCTTCATCTCGATGCCGGTACATGGTCGCTGTCCATTGGGTTATCTGACTCACGCTGGTTCTTTCCTTTTCTCTGTGTGTTTAAGGTTCTTTTTCTTTTGCTCTGTGACCTTTATTTCCACAGGAGCTCATTTTCTCACCTGCTGGTCCTGTGCCTGGGGTCCTGGGCTGCCCAGTCTGTGATGCAGGGGTGGCCTGTCCCTCTGACCCCACAGTCACCAAGCCTCTCCCATGGTGGTGCTGGGCAGTATTGGAGGCCAGCTCCCTGCTTCCTGGGCAAATGGCCCTGCCACTTTGCTGCCTGAGGACACCGGCATGCTGGAGACATCGTGCCGCTTCCTGCCCAGCCTGTTTTCTGACTTCTCCTCCAGCTCCCTTGTCCTGGCAGTGGTTCCCTGTCCTCACCAAGACCCTCTAAAAACCTCTGGGCTGTGGCAGTTTTCCTGTACCTGCCCTGTTTACTTCTAACTCACAAGTGACCATCTTTCTTGTGACACTTTCCTGCCGTGTCTTTTGAGATTTCATAGGACCTTGCCAGCAGGGAAGTCATGCACACAGCCTGCTGCCCTAATCAGATCTTTCCAGAGATTCTGCGAGAACCCAGGGGACCTGGGGGGTCATTCCATCCCCATGGAAAGTGGCTCAGCACCCAGCACAATGGCTGAGAAGGAGATGTTCTGGGTTCTTCCATTACAAAGGTCTGGGGAGCAGAGTGGACTCAACCACTCCTCACAACAGGACTGTGTCCTATTTCCGGTGGATACGGGAGAGCAGGATATCTAGGCGAGTGGCAGGGTCATAGCGAGGGCTGCAGGACCCAGATCCAGCTCAACCCTTTCTTAAATATCACCCTGTCCTCACCCCAGGATGCCCATGACCTATAAAGACTCAACTATTGGCACAACCCATCATCCCTGACTCTAGAACATTCCAATCCCACCCTCCATGACGCACCTGGTCTGGTGAATGACAGGCCCCCAGGAGTTCAGCAGCCATATGCTAAAGGTGGTGAACAAGTCACTGAGCTCTCCCTGCCTCAGTTTCCTAACCTGCGAAAGGGGTCATGGCCCACCCACAAGTACAGGAGGTGAGCATAAAGTGGGAAATCAATAAATGAGTACTTCCTTGCTCCATTTACTTCAACCGTAATTGCAGACAGGCACTGCTGTTTTGGAGCTACATTCAAGAGCCCAGATTCAGCCTAGATCCTAATAGTCTGATGGCAAGAGCACTCCCCACTGCTGTCACAGCTTTGGGTCTCAGAGGAGCAGGAGGGATCCTCCCCACCTCTGAAAGTAAGACTAACTGGCCTAAGCCAATATGACCATCTTTCAGGTTGGTCCAGCCAGTAAGGCTCAAGACTTCTCTTCAGCTAAGAGTTACCTCTTGCTCTGGCCAGTGAGAGGTCAGAGGCACGCAGAGGAAGAGAACTGTTGGACCACAAAGCCAGAGCCCTGGTTAAACTACACCTGTAGTTCATCTGCCAGCAAACCTCCCAGCTGGGTGAGCCACACTGAGTTGGGTTTTCTGCCTCCTACAACAGAAGAGGTCTCATTGGTAGCGAGCCCCCAAACAGGTTGGCTGTTAGCTCCACTGTCAGTTCAAGATCAGGGCACGGGAGTGTGTCAAGAGCCTCTCTCCACAGTGTCTCAGGATCGGGTCTTGGAAACTTTTTCCTTCTGGGGCTGCCCTATACAGAGCCAATCAATCAACATGCTCTGGTGATTTCTCCCACAAACTGCAGCTGAGCTAGAAAGAGCCGTGGACTAACCCAAGGTCACCCAGTTGGTCAGCACCAAATCTAGGACTCAAGCCCTGGACCTCCATGCAACATTCCTGGACAGAGATCCGGCCAGCCTGTCTGCCTAGCCCGGCCAACTGAGCTAGCTGCTAAATTGATACTTTGCAAAACATGCATGTTTCCAATTTCAGAGCGTGGCTGGGACTTTGAAGCAGCGTGCAGCCGCCCCCTGATGTGGTGAGCACGGAGGTGGCTGAGCTGGGATGGAGACGGATCTTAGAAAACGCTCCGCAGAAGCCCCAGGGCACCCACATGCTGGAAGCAGATCAGAAAGCAGCCTCCTCCCAAGGCCGCAGGCAGCCCGCTCCCCACTTTAAAAAGACCTGTATCGATTTCGCTTTTTTTCCCTTCTTGGTGCCTCCTTAATGAGATGATGTTGGAGTTGAAAATAAATAGATGAGAGGCTGGGTAAATACATAAACAGATAACCAGAGTCTGGGCTTCCTCTTTCCCTCCAGGACTGTAGGAGTCTGGGTTACGTACTCTGGCTAAGGCGCTGGAGAGGGTGGGTAGAGAGTGCCCACCGCCCCCAGATCCCAGCACCTACTGGACACCAGCGGGGCTCAGCACCCTCCCTCTCTCGGGCTCTTTGCAGTGACCGGTGAGACACACAGGCATCACCCCAACAGCGACTGAGGACAAGAAGGGACTGGAACAAGGTCACAGCAAAAGCCCAAGCTGGAGAATTCTCATCCTGACAGGATGAGGGTGGGTGACAATTAGGGGGGTGCTGGAGTCACCGGGGCTGGTCTGCAGAAGGGGCCACCCAAATATTCCCTGGGTTCCAGGAAATACAAGACGTCCTGTGGGACCTTCCCACCAGGCTGCCCTCTGCCACACACTCAGTTGGGGCCACCCTGTCCCCATTTTACCTCTTGGGTCCTCTCAGGAGCCAGGGCTCCCAGAATGTGTCGTGCTATGGGCCACCATCTCCCTCAGTATCCCAGCTGCTGCTCCACAGTGCTGGGGCAGCCACGCAGGCTGTTGCATTACATCCTTGCCATGATGCCTCCAGGATCCCCCAAGTGCTCCCCCGCCATCCGGTCACTGGCCCAGGGAATGGGGTCTCTGAGACCTGCATGATGGCTCTGGCTGGCTAAACATCATGAAACACACCTTCATTAAAATAGAACCTGCCATGCCTGCTGGGGTCCAGAGCTTCTTGGAACCTCTCCCACCCCATTCCAGCCTAGGGAGTCTGCGCTTCCCGGGGGATGCTGGCCTGATGCCACCCCAGGGCGTTTACCCCTGCTGCTCCCACTGCCTGAGATGGGCTCCTCCCCACCATGCTCAGGCGTATATCTGTGTGCCTTGAGGATTAGGACTCCCCTATCTTCATCAGGGCAGACCCCATACCATCTCCAGCACTCCGCTCCTCCTGCTATTGTCCAGCTGCCCAGCTCCTCGGCCTCAGAATCTCCTTGCTGAGTCTCTCTCCAACCTGCTGAGCTCTAAGCAGGCACCTCGTCCTCTGCCATGTCCCCCCGAGCAGCGCTGGCACAGACAGCAATGGCACTGAGTGGAAGGAAGGAAGGAGGGAAGGAAGGAAGGAAGAGTTGTGTTTCCTCTTCCGACCCGGAGCCCTACTATGCACATAGCTCTGTGCTCCAGGCTGAGATCTCAGGCAGAGGGAGGCAAAGTTCAGAAGGGGGCTGGAAGTGCAGAGCCCAGCGCTGGGGGCTGGGCTGGAGCCAGTGAGGTCTCTGTGTCCCCACGTCTACCAAAGGAGAGGAGGCTGAGTGTCTTGGATCCAGAAGAAAGCTGTCCAGTGTGCACTGTGATGTTGAAGCCAGATATTTTTGAAGATCCAAGATACTCCTGTCCTCCCTCCTTCTGTCCTTTTTTTTTTTTTTTTTTTTATACTGTGGTTTGAACCTATAACCTGCCCACTGAGCTACATCCCCAGCCTCACTCACCCTGCCTTTTTTTCTTGGAGACAAGCGGGTACGGAGAACATAAGAGCAAGAAGTGGCGACTCTGGAAGAAGGGAAGGGGCTAGGAAGGCTTCATGCATGGCGTGGGGAGGAACCTGAAACAGAGGCTGCCAGGTGGAAGGAAGCGGAGGGCGGGAGGCGGCTGGGGACCAACTCTCTGGGAGGCCACTGGGAGGGCAGGGAGGGGCACAGGTTGCTTCCCACAAGTTGCAAAGAGGTCACAGACGCTTGGAGCAGCGAGGGTGCGAATATCACTTGCAGTTTGGCTGCAAAGGGAACAGAGATGGAGCAGCAGCCATAAACGGAAGTGGAGTGCAGGGAGGTTTCACTTGTGTTTTTGAGGTGCAGGCATGTTTACACCCATGGGAACTATGGGACAGAGCTGAGATGCTGGGACCAAGGCACCGCACTGCAGTGAGGACTTGTGGGGTGCTGCACCCTGCATGCAGGGACCCTGAGCCAGAAAGTACGGCCCGGGGGGTCGCTGAGGGCAGAGGAGGTGGCAGTCCTGACACCTGGCCGTGGGGCCTAGTGGGGTGGCAGAGACATTCAGGGAGACGGTCAGGGTGGCTTCGTTGGCTCCAGCCTCAACCACACCCAAATGCAGCAGGTAGAGGCAAAGGAGGTGCCAAGAGGCACCGAGGGACACTGGGGCAGAGGTGAGAGGTCAAAGTGGTGATTGTGGGGGCCGGAGGACCTGGGGGTGGAGGTTTGAGTGCTAGTATGTGAGAAGGGATGTTTGAAAGCGGGGTTGAAAAGGTCAGGCAGCGAGAGAAAAGGGAAGTTTTCTGGGGGGCCAGGATATTAAATGACTGAGCTGTTAAATGACTGGGACAAGACACAGTGGGGAATGACAGCAAATCGAAGATCAAAATTCATCAGGAGTGAGGGACGCCCTGGATAGTGGGTAGCAGTCAGTGGTCCCAGGTCAAAGCAAGAGGCGGGAAGGTAGGAAGCAGGGGGCACTTCCCGGAAGGAGTGAGGAATAAGGAAACGTCACCCACTTCTAAGGCTTCGCTGGCCCAGTGCACCTGGCACAGAGCCCTGGATTTGCCCCCATTCAGCCAGCAAAAGAAGGAGCCAGTGAGCGAGGACCTCGGTTTCCAGTCTTCTCACTTTCAAGGAACAAATCTGAAATGTGTCCAGTCAGCTCCCTGGAGCCCCGGGGAACCCCGCTGGAGTGGACCCTACACACTGCCCGCCAGTCGGCCCTCATCAAAGCACACTGTGGGCTTCCCTCTCCTGTCTCACTCCGGCTGTCTGGACTCGCCTCCCCGGTAAGCTCCCCACTCTCAGCCCTTATCTCAGAGCGCCCCGGGAGGAGCCCTGCCCAAGCCTGGGGATTTGGCCAATGCCTCCGGTAAGTTTCTAAGGCCACTGTGAGAAAGCTGCAGGAGAGGCTGAGGGTGGACAGGACAGAAAAGAAAAGTAAAAGTCCCTGAGCAGAATTTCGCTGGAGGGCTCCCTGGGGAGGAGAATAATGAGCCTAGGAAGCCGGGCTTGGTGAACTGGATCTAAGACCCTTATGTTGGAGGAGCTGGGTGTCACTGAGTACCCTCCTGGTTCACACCCATTTCGGGCAAGTTCCTTGGGAACTCTGATGGCCGAGCTGCTGAAAGTCCACAGCATAATCTCACCTTCAGCACTGAAAAGGTAAGCCTCTTCCCTAATTTAATTTTCTCACTCTTCATTTTTCACATTAGAAAATAAACACTTCCTCACAAAGCTAAACAGTCTCACCGTAACAATAATATACGACCCCCCAATCGCATTGCATTCCATGGTCTTTACCCAAAAGAGCTGAAAACTTACATCCTCAAAAACACCTGTTCATGGGTGTTCTCAGCAGCCTGACCCATAATCACCGGAACTCAGGAGCACCCCAGGGACCTTTGGCAGATGAGTGGAACCACGGGTAATGGAATATGATTCTGCCATAAGGGCAAACACACTAGCATTCTATGAGGTACAGAGGAAGCTTCGGTGTGTATTACTAAGGGGAAGGTAGCAGTCTACAAGGCTACAGGCTTCAGGATCCCACCTCCGTGACATTCTGCAAAAGGTGAAACCACAGAGACAGGAAAGACATCAGTGGTTGCCAGGGGCTGGGAGAAGGAGGGATGAGAACGCAGAGCACGAGGGGCTGCAGGACAGGGATGTGATTCTGTATGTCACTGTGGTGGTGGACCCAGGATACTACACATTTGGCAAAGGCCATGAAATTGTGCAACTCCAAATGAGGACCTAAGGAAAGCCATGGATGTTAGCTGATAATACTGTACCCATGGTGGGCCATCGCTGGTGGCAACTGTAACTCTCCAGCCATGATGTAAATAGGACAGTGGCCAATCTCGGAGGCAAGGTTATGACCCCCCTACCATGCTTCCCGGTGGCATGCGTCTGAGGAGGCCCATTTCATCTCTGCCTCTGGGCCACATCTGGGCTTCCCTGCCTGTGAACCCCAATTTGGTCAGGTATGAAAATAAGATCAGGAAGCCCCTACCACATGGCGCTCATCCTGCTCTGTTGCAGGGAGAACAAATCCTCCTCTCACAGGGCCTTTCTAGGACTGAGTCACATTCCCATGAGACCTGTGGCCACCACCCTGGCCCCGATGTTGAGATACAAGTTGTCAGTGACCTGACTCAAGGAATGTGCCACTCCATCATCAGCCACCAGCCTGGCTTTGTGGAGTCTTATCAGAGCTGCTCGGGTTACCCTCAGGGAGCCCTGGCCAGCTGTGGGCTCTGTTCTGCGCCCCTGCAGGCTGGCCAGGGCCCATCAGGAGTCAGGAGTCTACTCCAACAGGATCCCTGACTGCTTTCTGGAGCCCTGGGCTTCTGCCGGGGCATGGGGAAGTAGAAAGGACTCCCAGTCCCCAATTCCCTTTATAGCTGTTTCCTGGGGAGATGGTAGGGTTTCTTTGAAAGATGACTCTGACTACAACAGGAATGCACCTTGCGGACACAAGTCTCAGTCAAATAAGCCAGCCACAAAAGGACAGGCGGAGCATGATTCCACTCATACAAAGTCCCTAGAGTCGTGAGACTCACAGAGACAGGAAGCACAGTAGGGGTGCTAGGGCCTGGGAGGGGCGGGGAATCCATGTTTAGTTTGGGGAGAGCTTCAGTTTGGAGACATGAGGAAGTTCTGGAGGTGGATATCGTGTTGGCTGCACAATAGGACATATGTGCTTAATGCCCCAATCTGTGCTTCTGAACATGGTTAGGATGGTGACATTTTACTACAGTGTTAAAAAAAAAAAAAAAAAAAACACGCTAGCATGGAACGGGAAATAATCACTGTGTCTTTTGAAATACACATAGGGGAGGTGCAGTCACAGACTCGGTGGGACTGCATTGTCTCAGCACTAATGAAGAATTTATAACTTGAAAATAAAAAATGAAAATATCAAAGAGTGACTTTTAAGTTGTAAACATCATTTCTCTGTTTCACAGCCTGCAGCAGCTGTGAGAATGCGATGTGAGACAGTTCCCAGAATTCAGGGATTCTGTTTGTGACATCCCATGGTCCCTCACCACTCTTCCACAGCGTCTGGGGCACCTGCCACCTCGCCCTCTCACTCTGCAGCCCCCCAGTACTAGCCTCTCCAAACTGCTTATCCCCTGGTCTTGCCAGAGTCCCCTCCTCAGTCAAGGCTCAGGCTCCCACTGTCCCTTTCCCTCATCCCACAGCCATCAGGGTCCCTAGGTCCTTCCTCCTGGACCTCCCAGCCCTTCCCTGGCAGGTGAGGAGGCCACCGAGGCCATCAGAGTCTTCAGAAGCTAAGTGTGACCCTTTCCTGCCCCGATTCAAACCCTTTGGCCACAGATTGAGTCGCAGCCCCTGGTATTTACATGTTGGTGCCCTCCCTGCCAGTACGATGGTATTTGGAGATGGGGCCCTTGGGAGGCGATTAGGGTTAGGTGAGGACGTGCGTGACACAGTCAGCACCCTGTTAAGAAGAGTCACAGACAGACTCTCCCATTTCTGCCACATGAGGACACAGAGAAAAAGTCAGTCGTCTACAAACCAGGAAAACAGCCCTCATTGGGAATGGCACCAGCTGCCACCCAACTTTGGACACCCAGCCTCCAAACTGTGAGCAGCCAGTTTCTGTTGTCATTTGTCATGGCAACCTGAGCCAAGACATCTCCAAAGGACAGACATAAACCTCTCACACTGCCCTCCTGCCCACACTGGCTCCTGGAGGCCAGGCCGGAGCCTTCCTCTGGCTGGAGCTTCCTCCCACCTCTTAGTCTGGGACCATCTCTGGGCACAGGCTTCTCCCAGCCTCTGCTAACACCATGGAGATGATGGGAAGGATGCCGGGGAGGCTGAGGCTCTGCCTAGCTCAGCACCAGCCCCGCGAGGTCAGGGTGAATGAGAGAATGATTCCTGACTCCATATCTGCGGTGTCCTCGCTCTTCCTAGGGTATTTCCTAGAGTGTGATGTCAGTAGATCCCAGCCTATCCTGTGCTCCCAATCCTCCTGTGTTCATTCATTCATTCACTCATGCATTCATTTCAGCATATGTCATCGCTAGCCATGGTGGTACACCACCTGTAATCCCAGCACTTGGGAGTCTGAGGTGGAGGATTACAGTGATTTCCAGGCCCACCTGGAATACATAGTGAGTTCAAGGCCAGCATGAACTACATAGTAAGACCTTGTCTCAAAAACATAAAAATGTATCACCAAACATTGTGGGCACTGGTAAAAAACATTTTTATATGACAATAATGCTGGTTCCCATAATGCCAGTTAAATTAAGGTAACATGCATGCATACAATTATAGAATTACGCACAGACGTAAATGCAGGAAAAATACCAAAAAGTACATCAACTGACCCCAGGGCAAGGGTCATTAGAAGGTCATGGGAGTGGATCATTGTGACTTGCTTTTCCTCATAATCCCCTCACCCAAAGGAGAGCGTGGATGGCTTCTACACTGGGAGGGATATGTCTAACGTTTGAAAAGCTGGGCTCCAGGTCATGGCTGAGGGGTGCATGTGAGAAGGGTGTGGGGCTGACTTTCAGAGGCCATTGATAGCCAGGCTGGGCCTCAGACTCACTCTGAGGTGCACCAGTGAGCAGGGGCATGATGCACCCACGTGGTTCTTCTGGAATGTAACCAGCAGCTTTGGGGATGCTGGGGTCTGACTGCACCGCATCATGGCCAGCCTGATACACCGAGCAAGCCCCATCTCACCCCAATTTCCAAACACTCCAAAGTGGAAGAAACCAGGTGGTCCCTTGGTTCCAAGGCCACTGGGTTACACATATTCCTCCTTTAACAACCTGCCTGTTCAAAGAATCTTCAGCCTTACGAGAGAGGTGCACTGTTTAGACTTATCAACCCACCTTTCTTTGGTACAAGAGCCTCAATATCTTTCTTTTTTTTTGTACAGTGCACCTTGTTTATACAGTACCTGCTGATTATACTGTACAGTACAGTACTGTAGTTTTATTTTCTGGTATACATTACAGTTCTGCATGTAAGAGTTTTGTTTTGCTTTGTTTTGTTTTGTTTTTGGTACCTGGGGGATCGAACTCACAACCTTGCGCCTGCCAGGCAGGCGCTTAAGCCACTGAGCTAAATCCCAGGCTGGCCTTGAACTCACAACAATCCTCCTGCCTCAGCCTCCCGAGTGCTGGGATTAAAGGCCCTGCGGTACCATGCCCAGCTTACATGTAAGAGTTATGTAGATAAAAGCAAAGTCATCAAGTTGGAGTTTCTTTTGACCATTTCCTTGTTCTGAATGTTTAAATGTACACACTGCTACATAGAACTCCTCATTTAGGGACCAAGTCATTTAACAACCTGGTAGCAGGAACAGGACTCAGTCAATAAATGAGAAATGTCAGTTGTCATGTTGCTGTTGCTGGGACAAAATACCAACATGCACAGTTTAAAGGAGACAAAGTTTATTTTGACTTGTGGTTTCAGAGGATTCCCTCCATGGTCAGCTGTCTCCAAGGCAAAAACATGATGGTGGGAGAAAGATGTTCACCTTATGGCAGGTGAGAAACAGAGGGAAAGGGAAAGACACAGGGACTAGAATGTGCCCTTCTAGGTCACACCCCCGGTGACCTCCTTCCTCCCCTGTGCTGCTTCTTGATAGCACATTCAGCTGGGGTGGAGTCAGTGGATTAACTAATCCGGTCACCTCTCCAGGCCCAGCTCTGAACAGGCTGCACTGGGGATCAGGCCTTCAGTACCTGAGTCTTTGGGGGACCCATCATAGGAGTCGCTGTAACCCAAAAGTCATACTGTCCCCCTTTAAATGTTATAAATCATTAAAAGCAAAATTGAAATGGTCTGAGGGTGCTGACACTGAACCCCAGGTGGCTATCCAGAGACAGACAGAGATAGGGTGGGAGTCAAAGTCCCCCTGGTCCAGGCTCTAAAGCAGGAGGCCCTGGCCCAGCACCCAGGAGCTGGTTGGTGTGTGATTCCAGAATATTCTGAGTGGAGCTATGAAAACCAATGCGGGGAGCTCAGCTGTCTGTCTGATGCCCGCCCCACCACACTCTTCCGAAGTTGCTCCCTGAAGGTATAGACCTGCTACTCTCCTGTTCTTTCTCCCTCTACTCCTCGAGAGAAAACCCTCCATGCCCAGGGCCGTGACTTCATCTCTGAGGCCACCGAAGTCATTTCCTCCTTCCTTGGCCTTCACGGTCCAAACCTCGACATGGCCTTGCTTGGTGTCAACACCAGTGCCAGTCTGTGGCTTTGTGGCTCTCAAGTGCCAGGCTTGGTGAAGGCACAGCCAGAAAAGGAGCCCCGCTGGAGCTGGAGGACCCAACTCAAGTCCTAGCCACTGTCGGAGAACAATGCCGAGTCCATGCTGGCCCCACTGGTTGTGCCATGACTCGTGACTCCCTGCTAGCACCCAGCGTCTTCAGCTGTAAAGCAGGAGCAAGCGGGGCCAGGGCCACGAGGTAGGACTTCTAGGAAGGTTCTGAACTGTGACACCAAGGCTGCACCTGACTGTGTCCCAAAATCCGTCATTACTTTTTGGGACTTGCCCAACTCTTCTTTGCTGGAGTTGGTCCCCAAATCCCCCAAGCTAATCTACTTCATCTCACCACCACTCAGGGCCCTGGGTAGAAGGCCTCCCCTGCATCCGTCCCTGTGACTGACAGTGGACATGGCCACCCCTCCCCTCCAGGGCCCTCCCCCAGGAAAAGTGCGTCCTCACTGCTTCTCTCAAGCACCCATTTGATGGGGCCACTCTGAGCAGCTTAGGGAGGAAAGAAAGTGAGAGGGAAGGAAGAATGGAGGGAAGGAGGGAGAGAGCCAGGGATGGAGGGAGGGGAAGAAAGAAAGAGGGAGGCATAGAGGGAAGGAGGGAAGGAGGAGGGAAGGAATAAATGAATAAATGTCTGCTTTCTTAAAGGTAGCAAGGAGTCTTTCTCCTAGGGATCAGAGCCAGTAGGAAGGGGAAGGGCAGGAATGGTGGGTTGAGAAAGATCCCTGCAAAACACACTCAGCTGGGTCTCTGCGGGGAAAACAATAACCCAGCGAGGGAGCTTGGGTGGAGGAGGCAGATCGGTCAGGGCACAGCATCAAACAGGAAATTCCAAGGCACCAAAATTCCTGTCCATGGGCGAGGCTTGGGGACTGAGGCATGGGTGAGCGTGCAGTGGCTCCAAGCCTGCGGTGGCCCCAGCAACTGGACTTTCACTTTCACCAGCAACCAGAAGAGCAGCAGGGAAGGCTGACCCTGACTCACAGGCCACCTGCAAAGAAGAGTGGGGAGCTAAGCCAGAGGCCCCGGAGGTGGCTCCTGGAACAGTCTCAATGGGAAGAAGAGGGGAGCCTCGGCCTCGGGCACCTGCTGCCCAGGAATGCACCAAGCCACACACACCAGAATCCACCCTCGCAACAGCTGCAGGCCCAGAGGTCTAGAAGCTCGAAGACCTGCTCGACAGTCTGGGGTTTCAAAGGCACCATGCCCAGTAGTGACACAGCATCTGCCAGGAAGGATAAAGGACGGGCATGTGGGGAGGGAGAAAGAGCTGTGGGGATTGTGGCTTCACTTCTACTTTTAGACTTCTTTCTCTTAAAAGTCAGGGTCTTGCTATGCCACCCAGGCTGGCCCTGGGCTCAAACAATCCCCTTGCCTCAACCTCCCAAACAGCTGGGATGCCAGGCCTGTGCCACTGACCACACAAATGCATCATCCATTCAAAATCTTAAGCTTGCTCCCAAAGCCTGGGCCAACGGCTCAGTGCACCCCACACACAGAGCCCCTCCCTCCCCGGATAGACTTCCCCGTCCCAGAAGGGAAGAGGTCTCCGCTGAGTGTCACCTGACCGGAATCTCAGAGGAGGAATTGAGAGTCAGAGTAACCCTTCCCTGGCCTCCCTGCCACCAGCCCAGTGTCAGGCAGAAAATAGCCAAGAGTCGATCAGAAAGAGATGTCTTTCTTGAGTGTGGGAGGTCAGTTTTCTCTCATTTCTGCATCTTCCTCCCCCTTTCCAAGGATCCTGTGCCCCTCCTGGAGCCCAGCAGCTTACCTCAAAAGGACAAAGGCCTTGGGAGAGCCCAGGGGCTGTCGCCGCTCCAGCCTGTGCTGCAGATGGAGACAGAGCTGGCGTCTCCCTGGCACTGGCCTGGCAGGAAGGTCCCACCACCCATGATCATCTCTCTGGGCAGTGGCTCCATGAGAATTTCCTGGGGGCAGAGCACCCCCTCCCCGGAAGAGGCTCTGGGAACAGGAGGTTTCACCCTTTGCCTGACTGCACACCCCAACACTGTCACCATGCTATCAGTATTCATGATGAGCTGACAACCGGTGCCACCACACACCCAGGATAGCCTGCTGCTGCTCCACAAGGCTTGGCAAAGGATCGGAGTCGGTGCCACTCTCACTCGCTGAGGGTTGCAGTGAAGACCCTGGCTGGGATTTACAAAGGAAGAAGAGATTCCTGGGTGACTGGGACAAAGTGGCCAGAGGGGGACCTACCAGGTCAAACTCTGCATGGCTTCTGCACCCATGAAGCTCCCGGGGGATCCGCTCCTATTCTGACCCTCTCACATCCTCCCAGCTAGACAGGAACAAGGCATCCTGTTCAGCGTCGAGGGTCCTTCTGAGAACTGCCCATCTCCTTAAAACGTTTTTCAGTGCCTTGGTTTCTGACATCTGAGTCATGGCACCACATAACTAGCAACAGGAAGGGCAGTGTGCCAGGTCCCAACATGGACCAAAGCACCCTCCTTCTAGATTCACAGAGCAATCACATCCGACTTCACTTCAGGGATCATCGGATTACAGGGAGGAAAGGGAGGCCCAGGAGGCAAAGGAACTCAAGATGGGGTCCATCAGGAGCCAGGTCTGCGGATGCCCGATGCCCCTGGGGGTGGGAAGGGAAGCTGAGCCTCCAGACCCCGGGGAGGTGGAAGCAGACCCTGGGAAGTTGCTCAGGTCTCAAGCAGAAAACCTCTTGGGATCACAATGTTTGCACGGGTCTCAACCTCAGATCCCTCATCCCAAATCCAAATTGTCCGGGGCACCTGTCCCTGGAGGCCGGCGTGACCCTTGGGAGCCCCCATCAGCCCCTGTGAGCAGCCTTCCTGGTCTGCTGCTACTCTGGGTTTTCCCTTCCAGCTGTCACCCTGCATGGAGATTGCTCACAACAGCAGGAAAGAGGATGTTTGGACACCTTAAGAGCCCTCTTGAAATTCCAGGGTTCAGAATTGCAAGCTGAGCTGGGTGCTTGTTGCTTCAAGTTCACTCAACCCAGGCGAAAGTCAGCTTCCTGTTTACAGGGGGTGAGCGGGGAGGGGGCTGAGGGAAGACTCTTGGGAGGTCACCAGCGATGTATCACACGCAGGATCACAGCCCCTGTAGACTACACCCGGATTTAATAATTAAACAAAGAGTAATTTGGCAAATAGATGTGGGGTTTTGCTGAACTCAAAACATTTGAAAGATGCCTGACTAATTCCAGGCTTGGGTGTGGCCAGTCTGCTTTGGAAGGGCAGCGCGTGGCGAGGAACAACTGGTGGCCACGTGCTCGCAACCACAAGGCCCACTGGCTTTCAAAGAGGGTTTTCCTCTCCTTGAACCTCTAGGAATCAAGTTCACCTGGGGGCGGGGCTTTGCAGACACCCCCACCTTACTGGGTGGGGCCCTCGCTTGTCTGCTTCTGCGCTTCCTTCCACAGACTCTGTAGGGGGCTGAATCCTGCGGAAATTTTGAAGACATATTTTGGATAATTCAGTCCCTCTCCAGACTACAAGGCTTTTGATTTTGATTAACAGCAGCAACAGAGCTATCATTGTGTGCAGGAGGCTGCTCCCCATTGTCCTGAGTTCCAAGAAGGCCCTGGGGGCACAATCCAAAATATCACAATGGCTTCCAGGAAATTCCCTGCCAGCTTCTGCATCGGGAGAGAGAACGCTGCCGTCCTTTCTGGGCCAAAGGCGACTACTCGGAGCAGCGCTGTGGGTCTTTGCTGGAGCCTCCCTCCCTGGGGCCTCACCCTTCCCGCTGCCTGCAGCCGGCCTGGGACGTCCCGACCGCTTCCCACGCTCCCTTCCAGAAAGCCCTCTGCACTCCGGGAGAGATTTATGCCACATTTTGTTAGGCAAGCCTTGGAAGCCAGCATCGCAAACCCAGAGTCCCGTGCTGCAGGCCCACTGTGTGCCAGGGAGGCCCAGTCAAATAAAGCACCCTATGGATTCAAACACAGGAGAGAGAGAGCCACTCAGATGCTCACTGAAACCCAGCAGGAGATGCTAAATGTGCACCTCTCCTGTCTGTGCGTCATCTTTCCTTTATCCAAGTGTTTACAGAAATGCATAGGGGCTTCCCTGGAGTTGCTATAGCAGCACACCACGCACCTGGGTGGCTTAAAACATCAGGACTGTCCTCGCTCACAGTTCTGGGGGGTGGATGCCTGAAATCAAGCTGTGGCTCTAGGAAAGGACCCTGCTTTGCCTCTGCCAGCTCCTGGCCTTGCCGGAAATCACCGGTGTTCCTTGGCTTATGGCTGCACCACTCTGCTATCACCTCCATAATCCTGTGACCTTCTCCTCGCATCCTGCGACCAAATGTCCATTGTCTATGAACACACATTCAGACCTCAGATTACTGGATCATATTAAGTCTGTAATGACCCCATTTGGAGAAGTAGTCCCATTCTGAGGCTTGGGATCTAGACTTTGGATGCGGGTTTTGTGAGGATACTATCTAACCTAGTTCAAGAACATTCCAGAAGCAGGCACTGTCCCAGTCCCCGTCTTCATGTTTTAGTCCCTGTTTTTGTGTTTCTGGTGAAGGAGATGAGTTTCAAAAGTAACTAAATGAGCACTGTCAGCATCAGATGCAGAAATGCAGTACGAAGAGAGAAGGCTCCTTTTGGGCTCCAGAATGAGCGGCCACCATTGTCTAGAGGAAAGTCTAGGAAGGCATCAGGGAGGAGGAGGCAGTTGCCCTGGGATACAGCGTGACTGTCCAGGGATCTGCCTGAAGCAGCTGGTAGGACAGGCTGAGTCAGGAGTGTTCCAGAGCCCCAAGCCCTCAGAGGACAGGCGGCAGGCTGGCTACCACTCAGACCAATGTAAGGCTTTTCCTTCTTCGTGCTGAGGACTTGGGGGTTAAACTGCAGGTCGGGGGCTTCCACGGGGTCTGAAAAGGGAAGTGACCCCTGGTCCAAGTGTGGGAGGCGGGGCCTGGGGACACTGGCTTGGATGTGGGTCCCAGGTCATGCTGACAGGCTTTGCTGAGGGACTGGAGGAATGTGGGGCCAAAAGGGAAGCATCAAGGGCCATCACAAGGGCACTGGTCTGAGCAGCCACTGAATGGTGGGGCTGTTGGTTGGCCAGGGAGCAATAAAACTGCGGATGAACCGCTCTGTGGTCACAGAGGAAACTGCGAGGAACCCCACCTGGAGTTGAGATTCAGGAAAGGGGATTTCTGAGCTGGGTACTAGGAGTATCTGAGGGTCACTTGGGGGAGGTCACCATGGCCCCCTAATAATCCTCTGATCTGGGAGGTTTCTGTGTCCGTGCAGTTCTGCAGATGCCAGGATGGTGTGGGCCAGCTGAAAGGGGCACCTGCTGTGGTGTTGACACCTGACTCTGCTCTCACTGTAGCACCACCTTGGACCCTGCAGGAGATTGCACTGTGTCCCCCCAAAATACACGCTCATATCTTGACCCTGGTACTGACGAACGTGACACTATTTGGAAACACAGTCTGCAGCTGTGAGCGGGTTAAGATGGGGTCATACTGGAGAAGAATAGTCCCAGACCCAATGCCTGACTTCCTGATAGGAGATAAGAGGTCACAGAGTGAGGAATGCCAAAGACTGCCTGCAGCCACTGAAGCGGGAAGAGGCAGGTGACAGCTTCTCCCCTGGAGCCTCCAGAAGGAGCCCACCCTGCTCACACCTTGGTTCTGGGTTTCCGGCTGCCAGAATTGGGAGAGAATAAATGTCTGCTTCCTTGAGTCACCCAGGGCTGTGGCCACTGTGCCCAGCAGTCCCAGGGCATTAGCACAACCTGGGCGCCCAGCACCACTCTGGGGTAGCCTGAGGCACCGTCCCTCAGGAACATCATTATCCTGTGCTTGTCACTTGTCCTAACTAGGGGTTCCTTCTGCACAGCATGGTTTGAGAAGTCCTGCTGTGGGACCCACAGCCTGAGTGGGGACCCCAAGACTAGTCCTGTATGAGAGGGGGTGCAGGCAGGGAGAAAGGTGTGCAACGAGGCACCAGGGCACTGGAGGAAATGCTGGGGTCTGAGCAGGAGCTGCATCTCTAAGCAGCCCACCTCTCAGGCCGCCTCGTTGTCATTCCTTGCCCCTTTTAGGCTAGGAAGGGAGAGGTGGTGCCACGCACCGCTCACCTGAAAGCTCAGACCAACCGAGCTAACCGGCCAGCTGTCATTCTCATTTTTAAAACCTGGCCCTGTGGGA
>RJWM01013058.1:0-54495 GCA_004363535.1 Dasyprocta punctata | reverse complement strand
CTCGGGAGGCTGAGGTAGGCGGAGCGTTGTGAGTTCGAGGCCAGCTTGGGCTACAACGCGAGCGCAAGGCCGGCCTGAGCTACATAGTGCGACCCTGCCTCAAAAAACCAGGGCCGGGAGTTTGGCTCAGTGGCTTAAGCGCCTGCCCTGGCAGGCGCAAGGCTGTGAGTTCAATCCCCGGTGCCGCAAAAAAAAAAAATAAAATAAAATAAAAAATAAAAATAAAAATAAAAATTCAGGTGTATGAAGATAAAAACTAGGCTTTAGCATGTTTACAGAAAGTACAAACAAAGGATGAACAAGCTTAAAGTATTTTCCTTGTGACAGCACCTCACACACCCCAATATAACTGGTCTACAATAATACTCACAAAACAGGTTCAAAGAAGTGAATGTCCATGGGCAATCAGATAAAGGAAAAGGTTTTTAACTGTAAGTATTTGTTGAGCATACTTTCCGAAAATTCAGTTTGTGAAACATTTGTTGGCTTTGGAATCCACCACTTGATGGTACAGCACATTTTTGGGTCTGTCTGGGTAGTTCTTGGAGCCGTGGCTTTGGGGTCTCTGTCTGGTCCCTTGCTCCTTTGTCTCTGGCACTGCAACTCTTCCCAGCTTCCAGTTCGTCAGGAACTAAGCATCTTTGCCCTAGCATGCCCTTTCACTATGACATTCCTTCTTCCCTTGGTGCCAAACAAGGCATGAAGGCCTCTGAAAGCAAAATCTCTCCTCTTTCAAGTTGTAGGTACTGGGTGTTTCATTCCAGCAGTAAAAAGTTAATACACCATTGAAAGTAACAGAAAAAAATTACTGCAAACATGCTCCAGCATGGAGGGGAATCAATAAATACTATCATAACTTTTAAACACATCTCAGTATGTTTGAGATACATGCAAACTAGATAAGAACTTTTAAAAACTGAAAACTTTTTTTTTAAAGTGAAGATCAGTACTATTTTCAGAATAAAATAAAAACCAAAACAATTGTAATATTATTTTTCTTATGTTTTTATACTGCCTACATGAGTAATTCTTTAGGGAACATAAAATACCCCAATAAAAAACCTAGAAATTTTGGTAAATTTTAACTCTCATAAGTTAAATATTCAAAACTTAAAAAGACTATAATTAAAAATTCAATGACATATTATAAAACTAATATCTAACTCCCAAAACCCTGGATTAAAATGGTAAGAGACAGCATTTTGAGATACTAGAAGAAAGCACATTTTTAATTCAGAGTGGTTCGAGATGAGATGTACCACTAAAACCAATGACATTTATATTTAGAGACATACAATTTTATTAAATAATTTCAGCATCTGTATATATAAATGTATATCTTAAAAAGAGATCTAGTAGTTTATAATAGCAATGACTTCATAGGATACTCGTATAGTGCCTGATAAAGATATTACTCAGGACACATAGTAAGAAATTTCTTTTTTAAAGAGAATAAAACCAAACAAAATAAAACAGAATGAAGCCAATCAGAGCAGAACAATTAAAGTGATATAAGGACTTCAAAACAAAATAAGAATCAACAATGGCTACCATAATGCCTCATGTCTTCGAAATAGCTGCCTGTACCATCAGACATAGTAAAATCAAACATCACAGAACAAAATAATACCAATAAAAACAAAACAATGAATGCAATATGAGACTTCAAAACAAGATAATAGTAAATCCAAAATGGCTATCATAATATATCTTGTTCTCTTTGAAATAGCTGCTCATGCCACTAGATATAATGAAATCAAACAAGACAAAACAGAATAAAACCAAACCAAACCAAACAATGAAAACAATACAGGACTTTAAAACAAGATAATAGGGAATTAACAATGGCTACTACCTTCAAAGGAGATTCCCCCATAGATGCTATATTGTATATTGTTATCCTCTAAATAGATGATCAGACTACTGGCTTTAAGCCTGAGAAGTCAATGAAACACTAAACACTACAAGCATTAAGTTGTATTTTACTTCGATAGCTACCATCTCAGCCTGTGTTTCTCTGGATCAGCCAATACCTTTGGTGGGAGGGAAGACCTCGGCTCTTCTTGTCTCCCAGCCTGGGTGCTGGAAGGGGCTGGCATCTGATTTCCCTCCCTGTGGCCCACATATGACACCAACTCTTTGGAAGGAGCTGGCCTCTGATTCTCCTCCCCACAGCCTGTGCATGGCGCCAACTCACAGGAAGTGGCTGGCTTCTTTTTCTCCTCTCGATGCCCTCAAATGGCCTTGAATCACAAGAAATGGCTGGCTTCTTGTTCTCCTTCCTGTGGTCCGCAAATGGCACTGACTCACAGGAAGGGACTGGTGTCTGGTTCTCCTCCCTGTGGCCTGCGCATGGTGCCCACTCAGGGGAAGTGACTGGCTTCTTGTTCTCCTCCCCACGGCCCACCTGTTTCTTTTCTCTAATATTCTTTTCCTATGATGAATTTCTGGGATCTTGATTTAATATTCTTTTCCTATGATGAATTTCTGGGATCTTGATTATTATATGTCTGGGTGTAGATTTATTTTGGTTATGGCTAGTTAGAGTTCTACATGCCTTGCTTACTTGTATGCCAGGTCCTTTTCTTATGTTTGGGAAGTTTTCTGCTATTACTCTATAAATAGTCTTTTTATATCATTAGTGTTGACCCCTGCTTTTTGGCTGACATGTATCAGTCTTAAAAGTATTTTTCTTTGCGTCATGCAGTCGTTGAATTGTTGTTTCCTGGTTCCTTGTTATTTTTAAGAGAGCTTTCCTTTCATGGTCACTAGCTGCAATCTTGTCTTCAAGGTCTGAAAATCTATCTTCAGTCTCTTTCAAGTGGTTTTGTCAGCTTTTGATTAGTTTTTAATTTCGAATCTGTTTCATGCATTGTAACTCCTTCCTATATTGTTCATTCAAGGTTTCCATCATTTTGCTATGCTCCTCTTTTTTGTCTGTGTCTTCTTCAGATATGCTCAGCGATTCTTTCATTATGTTTGTGACTTCTTCTTTTACCTGAGATATTATTTCTGATCTGATTACTTTTACAACCTCATGAGGTTATTTCTTTACTTCAGTTGCTATCCTTTCAGAGATTTCACGTTGTGTGACTTTCATTTTCTTTCATGTCTAGCTCCCACACTTGTTCTGTGTGGGTTGGAGGTCTGAGATTGCCTTTGGCTCCTTCATCTTTGACATTTTTCTGGGTTCCTTCCAACAAGCCGGTTGTGGGGTCCCAGGCGCTTCCTGTGTTGGCTGCACCTCCACAGTGTAGGGGAATAGGCCAGGCACCTGGGTTTCTCCGAACACAGGTGCCCCTGGGCATGGGGCAGACTTCTCCAGACCCATGCAGCAACACCGAGGCTTCCCTGATGCTCATGGGTACATGGTAGCGGAGCTGCTTCTCTCAGCCTGCATGGCTACACTGGGACTCCCCTGATGACAGCAGGTGCACAGGGGCATGTTTGTCTGATTTTCCCGGCCCATACTGGCTGTCCATGGGAAGCAAGAGTCCTGATGGCGGCAGGTATGCTGGAGCAGTAAGAAAATCTTGACAAATATTTTTTCACACTCATCTTTCCTGAAAAATCTGATGCACAATTTTACGAGTTTCTGGCATCAGAAGGAACACTTTCTCATTAGTTGCTGAATTAGCTCCTAAGTTTTTACTGACACTAGCACTTATACTACTTAAAATAGCATCTCCAAATCTATCTGTTTGCTCCTGTAAAGAATAAACTGGTGAACAGAAGTTGAGGTAATGGAAAATGAAAAGATCAACAAAGATAACTGGAGAGCTAATCACTGCTTTTCTGTCAGTTGTTTTATGACTATTAAACTTTGCACATGCATATATAAACATGCCTGCTAACACACAGACACACACATACACACACATGCACAGGGTAAACATTCTTTACTGTTTAGTACCATTCTAAAGACAATGCATAAATAGAAAGGAAAAGTCATATTGCCTTAATTATGGACTAAAGATTAATGAAAGGAACAAAGACAGGAAGGAAGGAAGGGAGGAAAGGAAGAAGGGAGGAGAGAAGACGGTAGGTAGGTAGACGGATTCATATAAAAGTACACTGGGGAAGGGAAGCGAAATACAGAAATAACTTGACTAAACTGATATATGATTCATAGTTTTAAAATGACATAAAGACATAATATAAGATCCACCCTAGGGTAAATGTGAGCTAGGGCAAAAGAGAAAAAAAATTAAAATACTATTAAGAGAATCACATTACCAAAAGCAAGAAAAAGTTAGCATACTCCTTTTTTTTTTTTTTTGGTACCAGGGATCAAATTTACAACTTTGTGCTTGTCAGGCAGGTGTTTGTGCCACTGAGCTATATCCCCAGCTGCATACTCCTTTTGTACTTTGTATTTTAAAATATGTTTCATTAAAAAATAAGTTTTCTGTACTAAACCTGAAGATTAATTCATCTTACCTTCCACAGAAGGTGCCTGGTCCTGAGCTGAATACAGCATATCCTTGAAAGCCTATCAGAAAGAAAGAAAAGTAATACATGAAATCTTAAGTAAACTTTGTATTAAAAGCATTTGAAGCTAAAAAAATTATTTTTCAAGAACCAGAAAATGACCACGCGCAGTTCCCTAAGTAGAAAATTTAGTGAAATACTTAACTTTAATAATTCATCTAGTAATACCTAATTTTTAAAATGAGCGATATTTTGCACTTTAAAAATTAAAAGGCACTTGGAAAAGAATGAAAAATCACCTAGAATATCATAAACTCTCTTCACTAAGAGAAAAATAACAGAATAACTGAATAAAAATAACAGAATAAAAAAATACCACAGAAAACTGCCTAAGATAATATGGAGAAATAAATATTAGTTTTTTTTTTTGTAACATATTGGTCACATAAAATTCATCATCTTAACCACTTTTAAGTACACAATTCTGCAGTGTTAAATGCTTTCACATACTTCTCCAACAAGTCTCCAGAACCTTATCATCTTGGATAGAAATATTTTTCAATGAATTTCTGCAAAGTTCACTTTAAAACCTTAGAACTACAGTTTAGGTTTAATATTTTTTTCCCAAACCACACAGTAGATAAACTAACAAGCAGATGTAGGTAATTTGGATAGTTATAATTCAGTAGTTGGAGAACAGGAATGAGAAACATTTCTCTTCATGTACCAAAACAGTTGAATCAGTTAAGTGGATAAAGCTCAAGGGCTTAAGTGACATTAATCCATTTTCATAGCTTCAAATACCATCTAAACACTGGTGATTCCAAAAATGGCCTTAGGAGTTCCCCAACCTTGGTACAATTGAGATTTTATCACAAATAATTCCCTTTTTGAAGGAGGGGGGGTGTCTGCTGTGCAATGTAGTAAAGGGGGATATCCCGGCATCCCTGGCATCCACAGACTCATTAAACACCAATATCAACCCTCCTGGTTGTGACACTGACAAATGTCCCCTGGGAGGTAAAATTGTCTCTCTTCTGTCCAACAAGTCTATAGTCATTCAAGTAAACCTGTATAAATACCAAAAAGGAAGATGTAAACATCCAGCATAACCACACTTTTTTTAAAAAGAATATTCAAGTCTAGTAAATTACATTCTCCCCAAGTGGATTTATTGTTTGCTTTGGGTGATCAACCTGTTAGTTACATGATTAACCAAGTATAACAATACACATTAAAAAGATTTTCAATGAAATAAGTGAAATAAAAATTTCTAAATCAATTCATTTTTATTCATTTTAACCTATTTTATTGAAGTGTAGGAGATGGGTGTGGTGGCACATGGCTATAATACTAGCACTATGGGAGGATCCAAATTCCAGCCCAGCCTAGGCAATTTAGTGATTTAGTGAGACTCTGGCTCAAAACAAGAATCTTTTTTTTTTTTTTTTTTTTTTGAGACAGGGTCTCGCAATGCAGTTCCAGCTCACCTTGAACTCACTTTGTAGCCCAGGCTGGTCTCGAACTCACGAGGATCCTCCTGATTCAGCCTCCTGAGTGCTGGGATTACAGGCGTGAGCCATCACACCCAGCCTTAACAAAAATCATTTTTAAAAAGCCTAGAGATATAGCTTAGTGCAAAGGCCCTAGGTTCAATTCCTCTGAGGTGGGGGTTACTGTTCATAGAAAAATGATGTAGATACAAAAAACGTTAATGTCACATGTGCTTATATCCAAAAATATTCATTAAGATTCACTATATAGAATGAGGCTATATAGTAACGCATCTTAAGCATAATTTTAATAAATACTGTATTTGGTTTTGTGTCTAATTTCAGGCACAGAGCTCCTAAGACCTTCAGAATTTACTGTCTTTTATACGCAAATAAGGTAGCTCAGTGAGGGGGTGCCATCCCATAGCTTCAGAATGGGGAACTATAGAAACAAAGTAATTAAAGGGTTAGAACTTTCAGATCTACTTCCAAACCTCTGGCAAAGAGAAAGGTGCTGGAAACTCAGTTCAACAATGGAAATGATTTAATCAATCAGGTCTGTGTAATGAAATTTTTACAAAAACTCTTTAATATCAAGTATCTCTGAGCTTCTTGGTTGGTAAACACATTGATGTGCTAGAAGAGGGCATGGAAGCTATGCAATCCTCATCCTTATAGCTTGCATGCACCTTTTCCATTAGGCTGTTTCTAAATTGTACCCTTTATATGACCTGTAAAACTAAATATAGTGTTTTCCTGAGTTCTGTGAACCATTCTAGCAAATTATCAAGTGTGAAGGAGAATTGTGGGAATCTTCTAACTTTCTCTCAATAGACAGAAGTAGCTGGCATCTTAAATGGGGCACTCATATGGAATCTTTAACCTATGGACTCTGTTAATTCCAAATAGTGTCAGAACTGAATTGTCAGACATCAGGAGAATTGGTTACTGGTATCAGAAAAAGGATAACATATTTGGTCTGAGAAATGGCAGCACAAAACACCACATATTGTAAACTTTTGTGAAAATTTTTGTTAGTGAACCAGTTCTTCTAAAGGTTATGTTTTGAAGCACAACCTCAAATTTTCAAGCATTAATCCTTAAACTCATTTGTATATAACCCTAGATAAATATGACAAAAGTCTGAACCTTTCTTTACAACAATACATACACATGATTTTCTTTACAATTTTAGGTATCTTAGGGGTCCAGTAACTTTAAAATAAGATTAAAATAAGTTACTCCAGAAAATCTTATCAAACATTAGAAAGTCCTTATTTCAGTTCACAGGGTGCAATTTTATATTAAAGTTCTATGCAGGGGTAGCATGACAATCATATTATCATTCACTGATAGGCTATCTCAAAAGGGTAAATGAACACAAGATTGCAAAAAGCAGAATAAACTTCCAGAAGTAAAATAAATAAATGAATAAATAAGTAGTAGAAGAATATAAGAAGACAGGAACAAACCCAGTCACAGAATAGTTACAGAAATAAATAAACAGTAACATAAGAGACTCAAATGTTTGAATGAAATCTTGCTATTTCCGGAATATAATAGGAATGTGTACCAAAATCAACAATGCTATCAAGAACCAAATAAATCAATGGTTACCAGAGTGACTTGTGCTAAGTAAGAATTCAATAAATAGTTCTTGAATTCAAGAATATCTTCTCTGGAGAAAATCAAAGATTAGATTAACAAAGCAAACTAAGTAGAATCTTTGACATGTAATGAAAGTGAACTAAATTTGTAAAGCTTGCCAAATTAAGTTTCAAAAAGACAAAATTTTATAAAGAGAAAAACAATACTCTTAATTTGGATTATAGAATGAAATTAAAATTTCATTTTAATCAAGACAAATCTCATCAAAATTATGAGCAACTCTTTTTCCTCCTTAATACATTTTCCTCTGATTCAGAAACCATTTATTTTTTGGTAGTAACACTCTAGAAAATGCTACAAACAGGGAAATCATGCCTGTAATAAGAGAACAGACCCAAATCAGAACAGGAAAAGAAAACCCTACAGGGCACTGTCTACATCAGTACCTATAGACCGTCTATGTGTCACTTAAAGTACTTGTCTGGGTTGGAATCAGTATATCCAAATCACAAAACAAGAAAGAATTTCTTTTAACTCATGCTATTTTACTTTAAAAAAATCCAACACTTTGTATAAAACACTGAATTTTGTATAATAAGTTAGTATATATTTATGTGCATTATAAAAGCTTTTTTTACATTTCCAAACAATTGAAAGCAATTCTTTATATCAGTATCTCAACTGTAACCAGTTTTTTGTCAAAATGTTATTAGTATAAAAATAAACAAGGACAAACTAATGCTTATAAAAACACAACAGTAATATCTTAAAAATTAATTCCAAATGTAACTACAAAATTAATATACTATGCAAACAATAATATTAACATGAAGGAAAAAAGATGTTGCTTTGCTAAAACAAAGTCTCAACTTTTAAACATGAATAAAGTGCTACTGTCAAAAATGCAAGTTCTTTGGAGTTTGGATATTTTGTGTTGGATATGATACAGTTCTCCAAGTATTTATCTCTACAATGAAAAAGCATACCAAAGTGATTAGGTATCATATTATCATTCACTGATAGGCTATCTCAAAAGGAGTCAGACAATGTATATGAAAACAAACTTGTAACACTTATAAGTTGTGTATATCTGGGGAAAATTAGTATCTCTGTACTTTGATGCCCACATCTGATCTATAAAATAGGAATGGTGACCACATTTACCCTTTCAGATCCACCATGAGGATTAAAAACACTTAAAACACATATTCCTATATTATTTTCTATCCATAACCATACATGAAGGACATTGCCAAGAGTATTAAAAGACGCTCGAAACATGTTAGTTAATAGAATATTAACTATCATAAAATTTAGATCATATGAGGACTATGATGTGGCATCGTCAGGACCTCTATTGAGCATGAATAATATGATCTGTGTATTAGACATGCCTCAGTCAGTCCACCCAATGTGGATGGAGTCCAGGGCTTCACAAATGCTAGACAAGTGTAGTTCTATCTAGAAACAACATGCTCAAACAAGTATAAACACAAACATAAACATTGCAATCTCTCAGCATTGCTAGTTTAAAAAACAGTCATCTAAGTGAATATGCTTCTATTTTATTTTCAGATGATTACTGATGAGAACACAAAACATTTTTACTTCGCGTCAGAAACCTAGACTCACAAGAAAATATACACAGATCCCAGTTTGAGTATGCTTTAAAAAACAAGCCCTCCTAATTACACTAGATTATTCAATCTAAAAATATTATTAAAGTTTTGTACAATATAAGTATTGCACAAATGTAGTACAGTTCAAATGACAAGAACATCAAAATAAATTTCTCACATTGCCAATTTTTAATAACCCACAGTAGATAATCTCTAATTTCCTTTCCAGTATACAAACGGGTTTCACAAACCACTTAAGACCGGAAACTAGAAGTAACTCTTTCCTACCAGTTCTTCATTAGCCTCATACACAATTACTAACAATATTACCACTGTCCTCAATAAAATATCTATGTTGCTCTTTCAATATTCATTTAAAGTCAGCACATTGCAATTTACTGAATAAAATAAAGCAAATAAACACAAGCATCTGAAGGTAAGAGTATTGTTCTGATAAACCTTTAAAGTAGCCATAACCCCTTTATCAATTAGATAAAATTTTCATTTTTTATCTGAACAACTTTTTCAAATGAAAACTTTAAATAAAATTTAGGTATATTCTTTAAAACATGTACATTATGTGCTGATATACAGTCCATAAAAATATTCTACAATTGTTGCTTTTTCAGTTTCCATTTCTTCTTTCTTTTTCTTTTTTATTTTACCCAAAATGCTAGGTAGCCTGTGAACAACATACAAGTTAATTAAATCTGATAGTTTGTCTTATCTTCTAGGTATCAGCAATATTTCCCTGATACTAAAATGCATAAGGGAAAACAATAAAAATAAATAAATAAATAAAATTTAAAAATAAAAATAAACAAATAAAATGCAGTAGGCAGTTACATAAATCAACAACAAACCTCAAAAGAAGGCATCTAGCATTCTCATGTTCTGTACAAGGAATCAATATTCTAAATAATTTTCATCTCTATTCCTTAATAAACTAATCTAGAATTTTGACGATAGAAATAATCTGCAAAGCCAAAAATACTTATACAAATTCTTATAATCTATACAAGGAATCAATATTCTAAATAATTTTCATATTTATTCCTTAATTAACTAATCTAGAATTTTGATGATAGAAATAGTCTGCAAAGCCAACAAAAGCTTATACAAATTCTTATAATCTATTAAAATATAATATTAATGTACTTTTATACATACTTAATCTAAAACCTATGGCGTTATAAAGCATCAAGTATAAATCAACACTTTCATGAATTCAAAAGACTAGTCAGTAAGAGGCAATGCTATGCAGGAGTTATTAAATTAAATGCCTTTTGAATATATAAAATATGTCTTCTGCAATAGAAAGAATTTGGAATATATGTCATGTGATATTTACATTTATAAATTTCTACCCTAACATTCCCTTATACCCCCTGACATGTACTGGGTTTTACTATTTTCATATAAACATCCCTCAATCTGTATCTCTAAACATATGTCTGGTAGTACAAACTCAGAATGTTTAAGATTAAATTTATTTTCTTCCCCAAACCTGCTTTTTCCAAGTTCTTCATTTCTATTAATATTTTCACACCAATGTTCATACAAATTCACAATCTCTGTCACGGTCTTATTCATTCCAACAAATATTTAAGTACCTACAATATGCTAAGCATTATCTTAGACACATGTGGCATATCATGAAGAGAATAAAATCTCTATCCTAAGGAGTTGGCACATTTTTCTTTTTTTCATTCATGTACCTACAGATACAGTCTAGCTGATGTCACCACCACTACCTCTTTCACATTCATTCTCTTCTATCCTTTTACTTAAACTTTAACAGACTCTACTTACAATTTTTCATCTCTCTGACACATCTTACAAACTGGTACCAAATCAATCTTCCCAAAACGTCAAAGCAAGAGCCTGATTTTTCTGTTTGAAACACTAGTAAAGATTAGCCCATAAGACAACCAGAATAGTCCAACCTACATCTTTTCAGGGTTATTCTGCAAACTGGAGATAATTTATTTTATTTTTACAAATTGACTCTCAAGTCATAATGAATTCTTACTTATTTTGGAGACCTCACAATTCTTTCATCTGTGCCTTTATTTACAACTACTGCCTCCATTTAGAATTCCTTCTCTTTATCCTCATCTCCAAACACACACACCCATACTGTGGATTGAACCCAAGGCCTTCATACTAACTTACATACCCATCCTTTTTATTTCTTGAGACAGAGTCTTGTCAAATTGCTAAATTCCTCAGGCTGAGTATGAACTTCCAGTTCACTCGTCTCAATTTCCCATGGTGCTAGGATTACAATGGGATTAAATCAAAACTTCCAAATTTTAACCATCCCTCAACATCCAGAACAAATCTAAAGAAACATGCTTCATCCTCATTCCTCCAGCATGAAGTCATTGCTTTCTTCTGAAATCCTGTAATACTTGACTTGAGGCCAGTGATGGTAGTTAATATCTTCATCTTATGTTCCCCATTTAAAAGCCATTACTCACCCAGTTTTTACCTGCATTCAGGGTGCATGCACTCTGAGTATTTCTAGATTTAATATGCTCTTTGAAGAAGTTACTAAGCTTAACTCATACAACATTATTAAATACAAAGAAACAGGGGTAAATCATACAAGGTGAAAGCAGATATGTAAGTAAATTACAATATGCTACATATTAAAATACAAGAATGAATAAAGCATACAGAAGGCCTAAACTATAGTAGTACTAATGAAAAAATATGAAATGGGTTAAACATAGCAAAGAGGGGAGATCCCAAGAAGCAAAACAGAATTATTAACTATGACCTAAGGAAGCAAGATTTCCAACATTTTGAGACCATGTACCTTAGTTCTTTGAAGCCACTTCTGCTAGCACCTCAATCTTGGACTCACTATGCACCAGACTACAAGAAATAAATTTCTATTATTTATACATTATTATAATGGCCAGGACAGATTAAGACATGAGGTAAAAAGAAGGATGATCAGGGATACTATTAATATTGGAGCTGAAAAAATATGAAAGAAAAGGTCTGGGTAAAGAAAAGGGAGGAGTTTGAGTTGCAAACCAATCCAGAGATACATAAGATAATTGAGATACCAGAGAGACAAAAAAAGAGGTCTACAATTTGAAAACTACAAGGTAAGAACTAGAAATCACTAATATAAAGGCCATTTGAAAAAGTCAGTGAAATAAACTTCTCAGAAAGTTAAGAATGAACTAAGAACAGAACCTTGTAAAATATAAAGCAGCAGAGAGGACCATAAGGAAAAACCAGGCATACCCAGTATCACAAAAATTAAGGGAGCAAGGAGGACTGAGCAGACAGTGGAGTAAAAAGTACCAAGAAATTGTCTCCACACATACAGAATTTCACTGGCACAATCTTTCTACTATAAATACTGTTTGGAATACTGTAATCTACTGAAGGGTTGGGCAGTAAAGGCAATTTTAACTCAACATAAGAGCAGCTACTCATCAACCCTAGCCCTAACACTGGCACCTATGCGCATATTCCTGCACCAGTTTTGCATAGAATTCTCAGGACTCAACATGGCAAAAAGGACCCAAACCTCCAAATATAAGGAATCCATGCTCAGATCACGAGTTAAGGCTTTTAATCACAGAGGTAGAGGCAAAGGGGTTTGTGGCCACAGTGGTTGTACCTCTCCATAGTGTTACATGCCTCTCCAACTCAAGTGATTGCCAGGAGTTTAGCACCCTTTCCCATCTCCATTCTTAGTTTTTTCTTTTTCTTTTCTTTTCTTTTTTTCTTTTTCTTTTTCTTTTTTTTTTTTTTTGAGAGTCTAGGACTAGAACATTAAAAACAAAAGCAAAGATGAGAAAATTCAGAAAATGTGCATAACCAGGGAAAGATGAAGGATCACAAAAGTCCTAAGAAGATCCTAAGTTATATATGCAATAATCAAAACAAAGACTGTAACAGAAGACTGCAAGAGCTAAGAGAGAATCTCATTTCCAGAGTTACAGTACTACTGCAGATTTGAACATCTTTCAACAAAAAAGTCACAAGTCATACAAAGAAGATAGAAAGTATGACCAATTTTAAGTATAAGTCAAAAAAAACTGTTCCTAAAAAAGATATGTAGCAATAATGGCTAGAAAAAAAACAGACAAAACAGGCCGGCTGATTTAGCTCAGTGGCTCAAGCATTTGCCTGGTTAAGTGTGAGGTCGTGCGTTCAATTCCCAGTACCAAAAAAAAAGAGAGAGAGAGAGAGACACACACACACAAAAATAAAATAAGATTTTGGGGTCAGGGATTTAGCTCAGTGGTATAAGCATCTGCCTAGCAAGCACGAGGTTGTGAGTTCGATCTCTGGTACCAAAAAAAAGAAAAGAAAAGAAAAAAAGGAGGTCAGTGATAACACAACAAGCAAAAACAGATTCTATAGACACAAACAGAACTCTCTACCCAATGGCTACAGTGCCAACCTTTTTTCAAGTGCACATGGGACATCTTCTAACATAGATTATCCATTATGCCACAAATTAAATCTAAATAGATTTTAAAAGATAAATATCATATTTTCCGACCACAACATGATGAAATTAGAAATCAGTAACAAATAAAACTTGACAATTCACAAAACTGTACAAATTAAACAACATACTCTTAAACCACCCATAGATCAATCGTAAGAGATGTTCAAAAATTCTTTTTTTTTTTTTTTTGCGGCACCGGGGATTGAACTCACAACCTCACGCCTGCCAGGGCAGGCGCTTAAGGCACTGAGCCAAACTCCCGGCCCTGGTTTTTTGAGGCAGGGTCGCACTATGTAGCTCAGACCGGCCTTGCACTGGCGTTGTAGCCCAAGCCGGCCTCGAACTCACAACGCTCCTCCTACCTCAGCCTCCTGAGTGCTGGGATTAAAGTCGTGCACCACCACGCCCGGCAAAAATTCTTAGAGATAGATGAAAACACAACACACCAAAACTCATGATGCACAGTGGAAGCAGTCCAAAGGGGGATTTTATAGCTATGAAAGCTACAGAAGAAATAAGAAACATTATAAATCAATAATATAACTTTACAATTTAAAGAACTAGAAAATAGGCTTTATTCTATTTTACTTTGTTTGGTTTAATTCTCTTTAAAATATGTTTTCATTCTTTTGGTTGGTTTTATTCGGTTTTGTATTGTTGGATTTCATTATATTTGATGGCATGGGTAGCTATTTTGAAGAAAACAAAGAGACATTATGGTAGCCATTGTTGATTTCCTAATATCTTGATTTGAAGTCCTGTATCGCTTTCATTGTTCTGTTCTGTTTAGCTGTATTCTGTTTTGTTTTATTTGGTTTTATTCTCTTTAAAATAAAAAAAAATAAAATAAAGAAACAAAGAACTAGAAAAAGAACAAAGTAAACCTAAGGCTAGTCACTGTGAGAAGGAAATCATTAAAATTAAAGCAATTAAATGAAATAGAGAATAGAAAAAAATAAAAACAAAAGATGTGTCTTAGTTACTTTTCACTCGTTGTTGAGACGAAATACCTGATTCCGAAAATTAGGGAAGGAAAGGCTTATTTCTTACAGTTCTCAGGAGTTTTCGTCCATACTCAGTTGGCTCCAAGGCAGCATGGCGTGGCGGGGCAGCCATTCATGGTGGCCACCAAACAGCAAGGTGTGTGAACCCAGAAAGACAGAGAGGAAGACACGCCTTCCTTACACTGTATGTCGGCTCCACCTCTGGGTAGGTGCAGCACTCACATTGCCAATCCCAGCACTAGACAACAAACAAATCACAAACACCAGACTTAGCCCTGTCCAAATTACATGAGGTCCTGGGGGAACACAAGACAAACCAATACAAAATGGTTCTTTGAAATGATTAAGAAAACTGAGAAATCTTTAATTTGATGGATTAAGGAAAAAGAGAAAACTCAACAAAATAAGAAATGAAAGTGGTGCATTATTACCCATTCTATAGCAGTAAAAGGATTATAGGCGAGTTTATAAACTAGACATCAACTAATTAGATAAGCTAGATAAAATGGTTAAATTCCTAAAAACACAAAACCTGTTAAAATTAAACATGAAGAAACAAATTTGAATAGATATATATATATAACTAGTAAGACTAAATCAATAATCAAAATTTTCCTGACAAAGAAAAGCCCTAACAGCTTCACTGGCAAATTCTACCAAATATTTAAAGAATTAATGTTAATCCTCGTTAAACTTTTCCAAAAAACTGAAGAGGTAGTAATAATTCCTAGTTCGTTCTATGATGACAGCATTATCCTAATACTATAAAGCCAGACAAAGATATTACAAAAACACTATAGATGAATCTCTTATGAACACTGATGTAAAACTCAACAAAATTTAGCAACATTTAAAAGGATTATACACCATAAACAAATGGGATTTGTTTTGAGAATGAAAGGATGGTTTACAATTGTACTTTTGAATTGTTCATTGCTTGTATATAGGCCAATACTAGATTTTTGTATATGGCTTTGTGATCTTGTACCATGACCTTGCTAAACCTGTTTGTCAGTTTTATTGTTTTTCTTTTTGTAGATTCTTTATAAATAAAAAAAAATTAAGGAGAAAAAAGAAAGGATGGTTCAACATAGGAAAGTCATATACTACACTAACAGAATAAAGCCATTTAAAAAAACAGACGATCACCTCAATTGGTAAAGAAAATGTATGTGAAAAAAATCAACACTCCTTCATGATTTAAAGAAAAATTTCAACTAACTAAGAATTGAAGGATGTAGCTCAGCAGTAAAACACTCACTTAGTATGCATGAGGCCCTGAGTTCAATTCCCAGTGCTGCAAAAATAAAATAAAGCCACATACAAAACACAACAAATACCATACTGAATGTGGAAAGACTCCTTTCTTCTAAGATCAGGAACAGGTAACGTGCCATGTTTTTGCCACTTTTAATCAAAAGGAAAAAGAGGAAAAGAAAAAGCATCCAAACTGGACAAAAAAAAAAAAATTTCTCTCTTCATATGTGACAATTTTATATGTGGAAAACCCTCAAGACAAGCCTGGCACAGTGGCACGTGCCTGTAATCCCAGTACTTAGAGGTAGAGGCAGGAGGATTGTCAAGTGCTTGAGCCCAGCCCGTGCTGCACAGTGAGCTCAAAATCACACAGCCTAAACTACGTAGTGAGACCCTGTCCCAAAAAACCAACTAACCAAAAACAACAACAACAAAAAAAAAACCCTCAAGAACCATAAAAAACAAAATTAGAATAAATGAATTCAGCAAACTAGCAAAGTCCACATGCAAAAATCAACTGCATTTCTATAAACTAACAATAAACAATTTGAAAAGGAAACAATAGTTTGAGAAAACAATCTGCAAACAAAAATAATTCCATTTTCAATAGCTACTATCAAAACAACAACAAGAACTGAGGCTATAACTCAGTGGTAGATTACTTGCCTATCATGCACAAAGTCATGGGTTCAATTCCCAGTACAGTACCACCAAACAAATACACTCAGAAATAGTGTTGGTAAGCACCTATAGAAACAGAAATCTCTGTACATTGCTGGTGAGAATGGGAAATGGAAAGTAGTATTGGTATTCTTCAAAAAATCAGAATTACCATATGATCCAGTGATTGTACTTCTAGATATAATATGCAAAACAACTGAAAGCAAGGTCTAAGAGATATCTGTAAACCAAGTGTAGGGCCACAAACCCATAATCTCAAAACTTAGGAGGTTGAAGCAGGAGGATCAAAAGTTCAAGGCCAGTATGAGTTACACAGAAAGACCCTATCTCAAAAACCCCAGACAGAGAAAAAGACACAGAGGCACACACACATTCCAAGACTGACTTATTTTCACAGTAGACTTATTTACAAAAGGTACAACACAAAAGTAATCCAGGTGTCTTAGTTACTTTTCTCTCGTTGCCAAGACAAAATACCTGATGCCCAAAATTAGGGAAGGAAAGGTTTATTTCTTACAGTTCTCAAGAGTTTCCATCCATACTTAGCTGGCTCCAAGGCAGCATGGCATGGCGGGGCAGCCATTTATGGCAATCACCAAACAGCAAGGCAAACCAGCAAGAGAGAGGGCAAGAGAGAAAACCTGCGTTCCTCCCACCTTACACTGTTATGTCAGCTCCACTCATGGGCAGGTGCAGCACTCACATCACCAATCCCAGCACTAGACAACAAACCAATCACAAACACCAGACTCAGCCCCATCCAAATTACGAGTCCTTGGGGGGACATAGGATCAACCAATACACCAGGCATCCAATGACAGAAGTATAAATAAGCAAAATGTGCTATATCCATAAAATGGAATATTATTTATTCTTACAAAGAATAAAAATTCAGCATCATGCCACAACATAGACGAACCTTGAAGACATTATGCTAACTGAAATACGGCAGTTTCCAAAATGGTAGAACAAATTAAGTTCACAAAACAAGGTATCACCATATGTCAGCCACAAAAAGACAAATGCTGTATGATTCTCTTTATGGGGTATTCAGGGTACTCAATACATAAAACAAAGTACAGTGGTAACTGCCAGGAGCTGAAGAGAAACAGAAATGAGGAGCTGTTGTTTAATGCAGATAGTTTCTGGTTTTTTGTTTTGTTTTGTTTTTTTGTACCAGGGAGCAAACCCACAACCTCATGCCTGCCAGGCAGGCACTTAAGCCACTGAGCTAAATCCTCAGCCCTATTTTTTTAAGACAGGGTCTCACTATGCTGTTCAGGCTGGCCTTGAACTCACTTTGTAGCCCAGGCTGGTCTTGAACTCACAATGATCCTCCTGCTGGGATTACAGGTGTGCAGCACCACGCCCAGCTCTGAGTTTTTGTTCTATTTATTTATTTTTTAGAATTTCTGTTTTACAAGATGAAAAGAGTTACAAAGATGGATAGCAGTAATGCTTTCAAGACAATATGACTGGATTCTCAGACTAGGGGGAGAGAGAACAATGGCCGCAACAGCAAACGAGCCCAGTCTGGGGAACACTGGCATATGCGGGCCACTGCCAGACTGGGAACAGCCAGATCACAGCCCCTTCTGGCACACAGGCTGGCAAACAAGAAATACCAACTCAATCCAAACCCCACCCTCCAGTAAGTGACCAGCTTATCCAGAGAAAACACAGGACATGATGATAGCTATCAAGGTGAAATGCAATTGGATGCCTAACACCGCAGGTCCATGGCCAGTAGTCTGATCAAAGGTTCAGTGGATATTGGTATGCAGTGTGGCATCCAGTGGGGGTCTCCTTCTAAGGGCTGCAGCCATTGTTGATTCCCTATAGTCTTGTTCTGAGGTCCTATATCGTTTCCATTGTTTCACTGGGTTGAGTTTTATTCTCTTTTGTTTTGTTTCATTATGTTAAATCCCATGGCAGGAGAAGTTATTTCAAGGATAGCAAGATACATTACGGTAGCCATTTTGGATTTTCTATTGTCTTGTTTTGAAATTCTTTACTACATTCATTGTTTTGTTTTTATTGTTTCTATTCTATTCTGTTCTGTTTGATTTTTACTATGACCAAAGTAATCTGCAGGTATTTTGAAGACAACAAAAGGCATGGCAACTATTATTGATTTCATCATGTTTTGAAGTCCTGTATTTCTTACTGGTTTTGATTGGTTTTATTCTGTTTTATCCTCTTTAAAATAAAAAAAGACAATATGACTATATTTAATGCCACTAAACTATATACTTTAAAATAGTTAAGACTATAAATTTTATGTTATGTGTATTTTAACACATTTTTAAAAAGTTTTTGGAGGGGAGAAGAAAGGAGCATTTCAAAAAGGAAGAAATATATCAAAAAGCCAGATGTGGCAGGTAGATACCTATAGGCCCAGGTATTTTGGAGGCTGAAGATTAACCTCAAGATTTGAAAACAGGCAACACAGTGAGACTGTCTCAAAAAGAAAGATGAAAACTATCACAAGGACAACTAAAACAACTTGACTGGATCTGAGGATCATAGCTTTATGGTGACTTTTCAGAAAGTAGTTTTAACAGAGTAATGGGGCAGAAGCTAAATTAGACTGAGTTGAAGATACGATGGTCACAAATACCAATCAATAATAAAAGTAATAAAAGTTACATTTATTGAATGTCCACTATGAGACAGTATTTTAAAAATTACTTTAACAGAATCTCATAGCTCTCAGAGGTATATGACTCCCATTTTATAAATTGAAGATATGAGACTCAAAAAGGCTATTAAAATATCTTGTTCAGGTATTAACAAGTATTTTTTATTTTACAATCCATGCCTCTTTGAGAAAGGTAACAAAAACCCTGCTATTTGGGGTAAGATCTTATTTCTCAAAATTCACCTTTAATTTTGGCCTTTCAATTTTGTAATATTTTCCCATTTATTTCCAAAACTTTTCTCTACCATTACATCAGGTGTGGTAGTAGGCCTCTGAGATGACCCAATTGTTCTTGGCTCCTGGTAGTAGTATTCTGGTGTATTTCCCTCCATTATGAAACACAGCTGACCCATATAATCAATTGAATACTGCAGAAATGACAGAGTAGGTCTTCCAAGACTAGGACATAAAAGATACTGTGATTTTCATATTGTTCTCTCTTGCGTCACCTACTCTGGGGAAAGGCAGCCATGAAAACACTCAAGTAGCACCCAATGGAGAGATCCAAGTGGCCTCTTGAAAAACGCCAGCACAAATTTCCAAGCCATTTAAGCAAGCCATTTCAGAAGTGGATTCTCCAGTCCCCTGAAGCCTTGAGATGAGTGCAGTCTCAGCTAGTCTCTTAATTCACAAAACAACCTGACCTAGAAATACCCAATTAAGCTGCTCCTAAATTCTTGGCACACAGAAACTGCGAGACAAGAAATGTTTATTGTTTTATCCCACTATGTATCCCACTGCTCCCAAATTCCTGGCACACAGAAACTGAGACAAGAAATGTTTATTACTGTTTTATCCCACTATACAGCAATAGATAATACATTAGGCTAAATTTAAAATACATATATACATATTAATAGATTATAAGCAACATCTTTGGTTTATCTTGAACAAAGTAGCTAAAATTTTTATTCCTATGACAATTAAAAATTACAGAAAAGAAAGCTTTGACAATTTCAAATGATTTACTTAACAATAATAAAGTTACATTCCCATGTGTTGGAGCTACCAATGTTGCAATTTAACTTATACTAAATGCCCTTGGAAAGTCACATAGCCATATTCCTGAGCGGGAACAGACCTGACAGAAGACTAAATCAGTATCTTCTCTAAAAATTTTCCTGATTATAAAGATGATAACAAAATGTCCTCGTCTAATTAAATCAATACAGCTCATTCTTACATTATTGTGGTAACAGTTGCAAAGTCTCTGAAGACAGAGAGCATTACTCTGACTTTTATAGGCCACAGCATCTCACACAATATGAAGTTAAAACACAAGGTAGGATCAAAATAAATTGTCAATGTTTCAATTTTTTAAAAGTATTACAGTAAAACACACATTACCATTAAGCCCACTCAAAATATTCTCCCTTGCTTAGAACATTTGTACTATCATTCTTGCCAATTTCTGAAGCAGTTCTGGAAGTTCTCTTTCATGTCTTTATGAGATGTGATCAAAAATACAATGAATCTTGGTGTCAAGTGCCATCCAGTGGAAAGGCAGCCTTGTAAAAACATTACAGTGTGTCTTCATCCACCTTATTTACTGAATGTGGCACTCTGCAACTTCTGGCTCTTCTCGCAGAGTCAAAATGACCAAGAAAGGTAAACTTTTTAATCAATTCAGGACACCAAGGGAGCCATGACAGTCAAGAAAAGACACTCATGAAAGAGGACTTCCAGAACTGTATCAGGAACTGCCAAGAATGATGGGATAAATATGTCCAGGAGAGAGTGCAGTGTGTTGACAGGGATTAACAACAATAAGTCTTTTACTGTCATAATTTCTTTTTTACTGTCATTTTTTTTTTAAGTTTAAACCAGTGAAGATGTAGCTCAGCGGTACAGCACTTGGCTAGCATGTCTGAGGGCCTGGTTCAGCTAGCACTGCTAAATAAATACCGTATTTTTAGATCATATCTCATGTTTGTAAACTGCACAGACTTTGTATCACAAAGGCTAAATGCCTAAAAACAGTTCATCAGTTAATTTTTAAATATTAGCTACTATTTTTATTTTGTAGCATTTCCAGTTTTCTGGAATATCAAATTACAAAGTCCTTTTCTCATTTTTCCCAATTTTCATTATCTTTTCTTTTTATATGAAATTCAAACCTCTTTCACTTACCAGACACAAGAAAAGTTCTTCATGCTTTTGCCTTCCATGCCTCTTCAACATTGTAACATTTATTCAGGTTGGTAAAACATATTAGATTTTGTTCAAATATAATATTTATCACAGCATAAAATTCCCACTCCTGTTCTTACTAATTTTGCCATTTTATCTGGAGGGAGACAAAATAAACCAAAAATTTCTACACTGTTACCTCCTGCATACCTAAAAACATGCTTTCTAATCCATAGGTATCAGACCACTTTGAGGCTTCAAGTTAAACAGTACTGCAAAACCTCAAAAAGGACACATTATCTGTACACTAATGTTTCCTACAAATATGCTTTACACCTCAAAATATATGAAGATACTTGTGTTAATAAAATACTAAGATGCCATTAGTTGTTAAGAGGTACCATTATTTTAGGTACCATTAAGTAAGAAAAACATTAACAAACTATAGCATCTATAAGATGCATCCCAATATTAAAGGTATTTGAATGTGGAAGAGGGAAATATGCATCTTAGAATCTATGCAGTATAGTAATTCATTCTGTCACAACATAGTGTCTTAGACAATGGTGTTTTTTGTTTCTATAATAAAATACTTGAGAGTAGAAATTTTTTTAAAGGTAGAGGGAGGTATTTAGTTCAAATTCTGGAGACGCAAGAGCATAGTACCAGCATCTGTTTGGCTCTGGTAAGGATCTTCTGGCTATATTACAACATGGTAGATGATATTATGGTAAGACTATGTGTAGAGGGAAAGATTACATGATGAGATGGAAAGTCAGAGACCAGGGAAAAGCCAGCCTTGCTCTTTTTATAACAATGTATTCTCACAAGAATCAACCAGAATCCCATGGAAACCATATTAATGCTTTTCAAAGGCAAGGCCCAAGGACCTTCTTACTAGGCCACCCTCTTAAGCGTTACAGTAACTAAATACCACCACAGTGGAGAGTGAACATTTGGGGAACAAAACACTTCTAAAGCATAGCAAAAGAATTCTAAGTATTCGGCTACCATTATTTGGTTTTTAAAAAAACTAAATGACATTGAAAAGGGTTTTTTAAATCTAAAAAGTCTGAGTATCAATACACTAAAATAAATGCCTGTTAAATAAATAAAATGTATTCTATGGTTATTTTTCATCATGACAGGAAGTAATAAAAGGATTTACTTTAAGTATGTTCTATAGGTCAGGCACACAAAAGAAACTGAGATCCAGAGAGATGAAATACCTTTTTAAAGTTCTCACAGCCAATACATGATGGTAATGCAATTTCAAGCAACAAATTTAGTTAAAATTGAAGTTGTTTTCTCTACTTTCTTCAAATAAGAATAGATCTCATGTATCCTAAAGTAACCTTTTGCTTTATTCCACTCTTTCCTACAGGTTCTAGCCTATCTGCCTCATTATTACTAGCCAAACTGCTTAATGAAAAATACATGTGTTGTCTCAATGCCTTTAATCTTTCAAAACCTGGAAGAAAAGTTAGCAAAAGCAATTTTTGTTCAGAATCCAATGAATTACTATTATCATATTTAAAGATCTAACCATAATCTTCATTTTTACTGATGTCTCTCTATACATTGTGTATTACTGCTGCCAATCCACTAATTCAATCTTAAACCCTTGACTCTGGTGACAAGGTACTTCCCAAAATTTCCTCTACTTGTGCTTTTATTTTATGTCTCATACACATTTCCTTACTAATCCTCTACTATCTCAATTGTAATAAATTTTATTTTGAACTCAATTTTTCAAATTCCAGCTATAATTATCTTTAGGTATAAATACTTCACACTTGAAGTCTAACTGGATCTAACTTCATGAATTTAGCATCTTCATAAGTAGCTAGCTACTCTCTGTTTCCCTAGGTTTATAAATATACTGAATTCTTCCCTGTTTTCTCCCTAACTCTGGCTATTTATCAAAATTCTGTTATTTAATGCATAAATACTGAAAAACCTACATAAATCACTGTGTTAAGCATAAGAAAATGACTGCATTAAAATATTATTAATTATTGACAAATTGTTAAATGTTTTAAATCATTGTAATTTACTATCAGTTAAAAAAATAGTTTAATGAATGTTCCTTATATAAAAACTTTCACATTAAACAATGTCTGCAAGCCGGGCGTGGTGGCGCATGCCTTTAATCCCAGCACTCGGGAGGCTGAGGTAGGAGGAGCGTTGTGAGTTCGAGGTCGGCTTGAGCTACACAGTGCAACCCTACCTCGAAAAACCAGGGCCGGGAGTTTGGCTCAGTGACTTAAGCGCCTGTCTGACAGGCGCAAGGTTGTGAGTTCAATCCCTGGTGCCACAAAAAAAATAAATAAAAAATAAACAATGTCTGCAAAGTGAAAGTTCAGAAAGTCATAGAATTTCAAAATACTACATGTGAAAATTTCTTTACCTAAAACATTTTCCTCTCTAATACAACTATTACAAACTGATTCAGAAATTCTAACAGAAGTATAAAAGAAACTCTATCAAAAGTATAAAAGAAAAATGGCAAAGGTTATCAGTTTTCTTCTCAGTTTTTCATTTTTACTAACTAAAGAAAATTTCAAAAGAGTAATACAATCTTTCTTTCATCAAAACAAGTAACAACGTAAACTTTCTGTTCTTCTGTGAAACACTGGATTTTTTTTTAAAGTCATCCTCCATTTGTTCAATAAAAGAACAGTGTCCAAGTTTTTCCTAGCTACAATTTCACTAAGAGTGACTGCACTTGTCCTTAGAGTAAATCAACTAGGATACTACTTCACCTGTACAGTTACTTATTTAATGCTGTTAGGCCAAAGGCTCAAAGCACTAGAGATAGATACGAAATAGTGGGCAGTATTTATGTAATACTTATGTGCTCAGACAGTACTCTAAGTGATATATATATCAGAAAAACTAAAATGACAATAGTGAAACAATAAATCTCACTGTCACAAGTTGTCTAAAGCCAAAAGAACAGATATAATCAGTCTAATAAGCAGAATGATCTCAGGAGTTTACATAAAATGATAAAAAGAAAAAAATCAGAATCCTGGGTTTGAATCCAAGAAATTCTACTTTTCACAGATTTAGTGGGGCCCACATATTTGTTTTTATAAGCAACTTGGGTGATTCTGATGATGCAAATAGAACAAAGACAGTGAACTAATCTTTGAGAAACACTATTCAATATTTTAGAAATGAAACCCTAACTACTCAAGGCAGAATGCCTCTGGCACCACAAACATTAGGAAGTCCCACAGTGAAAGACAGAAAAAAATATATACACACACATATATATAAATGTACATGTATAAAGCAGATAATCTGTCCTTGCTATGACTGAGTTGTACAGTAAATGACAGCCCCATATTGCTACTAAAATTAAAATTTGAATCAGCTAAAACTAAATATTCTGTTCCTTGGTCTTATTTAGCCATGTTTCAAGTGTTCAATAACTACACAACTAACTAGTGACACAGAAATACTAACCTTTTCTGTATTGAAGAAAGTTCTATTGGTTAGCACTATATTCTAGAGTTTACTTGTCAAGACAAATGCCAATGTTGCCTTCCTTAGAACTCAGTAAAAAAGAATGATGGTGAAGCAGTATCTTGTTTTACAAATATGTGGTTGCATATGAGTTGTGACAGAAAAATACGGTGAATGCTTACATTTTTGTATCACAGTAACATATTACTGTAACAACATACTGCCATTAATCTCTATTATGGTTTATATCTAGATGTCCTCTCAAAGCCTCATGTGATCAACAGGTGGAGCTTTTTGGAGGTGGCCGGATCTAGGGCATGTAAATGTGGATTAAGGGTATGATACTGGGTTTAAGGGTGTGATGCTGGGATGAAGGGTGTGTGGATCAGTCCACTAATTGGTTCAGCATAGTTCTGACACCACCCAAAAGGTGACACCCAGGGGTAGACTATCCAGGACAGAAAGAAGCTGTAGAAACCCTGCTTCACTCCTTTCTGCCTGCCATGGACTGTGTCTCCTCTGCGATGCCCCTTTGCCATGCCACCCTGTCTTAGAACCAGCCAACTAAGGATTGAAACTTCCACAAACTATGAGCTGAAATAAATCTTTCCCCGTTTAACTTTGGGTGGCAGTATTTTGTCTCAGCAACAAGAAAAGTAAGGAAAACAATCCCCCTTGAGATATTCCCTCTACCTTTGAACACACATATATCAACATTCTCACTTTCTGAAGCAGTTCTGGAAGTTCTCTTTCACAAGTGTCTTTAGTTGCACTGTCAAGGCTCACTCCAGGTCCTGAATTAATTCAAAACTTCTACCTGACTCATTTTAACTTTGGAGAACACCTAGAAGTCCCATGGTGCCAGATGCACTGAAAAAAGTGAATGAGGACACACCATAATGTTTTTACAAGCCTGCCTTCCTGTTGGATGGCACTCAGCAGCAACATTCACTGTACTTTTTTTATTACACCTTCAAAAGACACTCACAAAAGAGGACTTCCAGAACTGCTGCAGAAAGTAGCAAGAACAACTGATATGAGCAGGGAGTATTTTAAAGATGATTAACGGCAATGTTCTTTTACTGTCACAGTTTTTAAAAATTTAAACATTCACCATATATTTTGATCACACACAGCCTACAACTGTTTGTCTTTTTGTGTGTGTGTTTTTTTTTTTTTTTTTTGGCCTACAACAGTTAGACTTGATCTTTTACACACATCACAATTACTGAAAACGTCATTAACACTGCTCTACAGTGGCAGGCGTGAGTTTGTGAGTTCAATCCCAGGTGCCGCCAAAAAAAAAAAAAAACACTGCTCTACAGATACTACCGAAGGTTCAAAAATTTCTTACAACTAGCAAGTAATAAAACTAAAATTCAAATTAGTCTGTTAAAATCCAACTACACTCTAAAAGCAACACATAGTAGATCAAAAGACACATGGAAAGTTACAAAACAGTCACAGACCAATATAATATTAACAATACTATGTAGTCTTAACATTATCTTTAAAAAAAGAAAGTAAATAGAACAAGGGGAAGGCAGTATTAAAAGCACTATACAGAGAAAGGAAAGTCTCAAAACAGTAACAGCAGCACATCGAAGCATCATCCTGAAAAGAAGACATTCCTCACCAAGAACATAACACATCCAAATACCACAGGATCTTCACCTGACAACATTAAATAAGTAAATTATTAACTCTCCCTTTTAAATCACATGCTTTATCGTATCATTGCACTTATGTGACAAACTGAAGGAAAATCTATGTATATGTTTATGTACATGTATATAAAAAATAGTTAAGATAGTTAAAAAAATTTGCTGAGATTTTGATAGATATTGAGGTGAATCTATAGAAAAGTTTAGGGAGAATAAATGTTTTGATATTTGTCCAATTCACATACATAATCTCTCTTCACTTATTTAGGTTGTATTTGAGTACTTTTGATCAGTTTATAATTTTTAGGATACCGATAATGAATGTATTTTGGTAAATTTATACAGTAATGTTACTTTAAGCCTTTTTGTGACATTGTAACTTGTGCCTTTACAATTTTACTTTTGAATTGTTCACTGCTTGCATATAGGCCAACACTAGATTTCTGCAGATGGCTTTGTGACCTTGAACCATGACCTTATTAAACCTGCTTGTCTGTTTTACTGGGGTTTTTTGTAGATTCTTTGTAAATAAAAAAATAAATTAAATAAATAAATCACATGCTTAGTCCATCTTCTAGTTATAACTTATCTCCCCCCATAGCTTAGTAGAAAGAATAGGGAAACAGCTTGGTGGCAAAGAAACCCAATTTTAACCTAGAGCATGAGTTTCAGGTATGCTTTTCATTGTAAATTAATAATCTGACAGACAGATATTTACATATCACCCCATTCTGAGCTTAACAACATTCAACCACTTAATTATATACTACTCCCCAAGCCCCATCAACCCAGGGTCATTGAAAAGGCCAAGTTCTGATCAGAACTTTGTGCCACAGTAAATTCACTCAAGGAGATATTCTTTGAAGTTACTTGGTATCCAGTGAAATAGTGTCCCCAAGCAACCCACCAACCTATAATGGCACTTTTTATTCAGATTCCATCACCATCTATCAGTCCCTACAGCAAATGTTCCAACAGTTGTATCTACCAAATTTCTTTCAAATCTATACTCTTTCATCAACCCTCTTTCTACCTCAGGGGAACCATAGCAATCAATCAATCAATCAATCAATCGGGCTGAAGACAGAGTCCATTGCAAAGACCCTGGACTCAATCCCCAGTACTGCAAAATAATAATATCAGAACTTAGTTCCCCCTTTTTCCATTCTTTTGCACGAGTATATGAAGGAGTTTTCCAGAGGCTACATAAAATGTGACGTTATACCTCCAATGGCTAGAAAAAGGTAGCTACTGGGGATTGAATGTTGAGAGTACTGAAGTACATCCCAGTTTGGTTTTTTTTGTTTGTTTTTTGTTTTTTTTGTCAACAGGGTTCCATTAAATTGCCCAGGCTGGGCTTAACTTGTGATTCTCCTGCCTCTGCTTTCCAGAGTGCTGGGATTATAGGTATGTACCATCACATTCCACAAGCATTCTCAATAATTTTTATTTCCTTCAAGTAGTCCTAAAATGGAAAAACTTTGAGAACCACTACTCTGCCATATTTAGAAAAAGCCCACAACATACCTGGGTTACTTTGTGAATAACAGTTTAGCCTAGATAAGTAACTCACATAATAATTTAAAAATATCCCACTTTTTTACATTAAGATTACATTGCAGTCCTTCAATCTTCAAAACAATCACTTGTTCGCTATTTATGAATAGTGATAAAACTGTATGTTAGTATTTATATATCCTTATTTCTGACCTAAAGTCTTTATAATATTTTCAGATCATGGTCAATAAACATGAGATGAATGTTTTCTTAACATAGTAAACTCGTTACAGAGAATATGAAAACTGTATGTTCACAGAAAATTAATTATATTTTCCTTTGGCCTCTAGCAAATTTTTAAAGGATTTTTCTAATCAGTCCCTCTGGATATCATAATTGGTGACAAAAGGAAATACATGAGTAAATGTCAATCTGACTAAACAAATCGGATTTAAAGATATATCTCACTTACATAAATCATTCAAATTTGTAACTATGTTCCAAGTCCTCAATCAACAATCTTTCCTTTCTATACCATTCTGAAAATACTACTAACTGAAATACAAAACCAGAAAAATACATACACAGGTGTCTAATTTTTCCCCTCAATTTTTAAGATAACAAAAGAGCAAGAATTTAAGCCCATTAGCCCACAGCAAATAACAGACTTATAAATACTTGTGGAACAAACGATTTGTAAGATATTCATTAATGACTTTTGCCTACTTCTTTTAGCATTTACTAGATAAGGGAAGACCTAAAAAGTAAGGGTAAAAACCATGGTGAATTTTAGCACAACCAATCACAAAGTCCAGTTCGATACCAGGCAACCCATAAACCATATCATTTGTACAATTTGGGCAAAATCTCCCAACTTATATTACACCATATCCCTATCCAAAAAAGTTCTTACAATGGACCTCCAGTATCTGTACCTTTATTTATAAACTATACCCACCTACAACTGTATATACTATATAACATAGAACTTTTTAAATTAGGGGTTTTTTTAAAAAATGGGATGTTTTGTTTTGTTTTTTGTTTTGTTTTGTTTTTTGTTTTGTTCTGTTTTTTGTTTTGTTTTTTGTTTTGTTTTTTGTTTTGTTTTGAGACAGGGTCTCACTATGTAGTCCATGCTGGTTCTGAACTCACTACGTAGTTCAGGCTGGCCTTATACTTACAATCCTCCTGCCTTAGCCTCCAGAGTGTCACGATTACAGGTGTGTGCCACCATGCTCGGCTCAAGGATGAAATCCTTACATTTATGAATAGTACAAAAACACTCCAATCTAAGAAATTATAGTATTTCAAAGGTCTAGTGCAAGTGTAGGATTCAGTTCATTTTGATCTTAATTACAATAGATACAAACTGAAAAACAGATCTTTTGAAGGCAGAATACTCAATGCATAGTTACGGCAAAATTAATTGTGGATAACAGTGGGTATAAAATCTTATTTCAAAGAATTATCTGAATACCTGTTAACAGGTCTAGTAAGCTATTATTGTTTTTATCTATAATGAAGCTGACCAAAAGCTAGTACTAAACTGCCAGCTCTTCATTTTTCTGTTGTTCACTAATGTTTGTATTACTGGTATTGTGGTTACAAATTCTTTACATGAGTACTTGTAAGTCATATAAGGGTTAGTTTAGTTAAAACTAGGCAATATTTACACATTCATTTCATTACACATGTATAATTGGATTAACTGCTACCTGCTAAAAGTGAAAGAACAGAAGAGAAAAATCATTGGCAATCCTCCTTAGCAACTGTACTGTATCACTAATTCACTTATTAAATACTAGTAAAGTTGTATTTCTTCCTTTTAATATGCATAAAAATAAAATTAACAATTTTAATAACAAATTTCTCTTACTTCATGGGAGTTGTGGATACATTCTTTTGGGATCTGTAACTCATATATACCTGAAACCCCAAGCTAGCATAACTCAAATCAGTCTCTCAAATGCTTTCCAGATTAGAACTGAATTCGAAGCCAGGACTAATTTTCCATGGTCACCCCAGGTCAAATAAGACTCTTAGGTTCTTATGATCTGGGCCCTCACCCAAAAGCTGATCCAAAACCAACCTACAGGGATGGATGGACAAGTATAATCTTACCAGGATACTCACCCTTTACTTTACAAAGATAATGAAGAATAGTTATACTTTCTGTCTCTACAATATTCATTCACTCATTTAAGAAACATTTGTAAATTCCAGGCATCTCACTAACATAATCATTTATAAGCGTATCTTAAATATACTATACTGTACTTGCATTTGCAGAGTGCCTTAAAGAAAAAGTGTGGTTTGTGCCCCATCGAGTGGCCAACTTAGAAATTTCAAACAAGTTCAAACAAGGCAAAGTTAACCCTACTTAATCAACATAATACCTTTGAGAAATTAAAGCCTGCAACACAAGTGTTCTCATGGGAGAGTGCTACAAATGAAAATCACAATAATGTTATGGCAATGTTTCCTTATACTTGAAAATAAGCTTAGTACAGTTTATAGAGCACCTCTCCTTTCCTAAATCCCGGGGGTGGGGGGAAGACCATAACTTTGTATTTATTTAAGTTAAATAAAAGAGTTTCTCAGGTTGGTTTTTACAGATCAAAATCACATCAGAACTGTTTAACATTATATTATTGATTTAAGAGGATGATTTTTAAATTGTCCTTTAAATTCTGTCTCCATAAAACAAACATAATTAAAGCATAACAAGACAGAAATTTAAAGTCAAGTGAGTCCTTAGGTAATATGAGGCTATGAATTTAGAAACCATCAAATGCAGTTCTTAACATTACAAATGAAGAACCTTAAACTTCAGAATGAGGAAGTGATTTATTTCATCAGGGTCACACAGCTAGTGACTTAACTCCTAATGCTTACATATCCAATGCTCAAGAGACAAGGGTGTATGTGTATGTGTGTATGTGATACACACTAAACAAGTGGCTGAGCCTCTCTGGACCTTAGATTTCTTGCTAGGAAAAACAAAGAGATAATCTTTAAATTCTCTTTCAGCTCTAAAATTCTGTAATTTAGAGACTTCACTGTTTTAGTATCTTACAAAATTAAAGTACATACTGAAAAAAATCATTCCTGGTTCCTAAAAATCCAAAGATGTACATAACCCTAGGGAAGAAAACACAAGTCAGCAGCCTAAAGCACTGAATACAGAGTCTGCCAAAAATATACATACATTTCAGCGGTTCCTTGTCTATAAGCTAATGGCCACCACTTTGAGCACCTCTTTTAATTGTAGAGGCCAAAGGTAACTTATACAATCTCATGTCTCAATAAATTTAATATTAAAATATTTATACAAGTTTTTGTTTTCCTGATGTGTACTTTTTTGAGAAACTGTATATTTGCTTCTTTTGCTAACAGTCTGCAAAATATCAACATAGGTCACACTAATCTATTTGGATGACCCTGGTCTTAATTAATTTTGATTAATCTATAATGGAGCTGTAAAATATACAATCACTGATTATAAATTTAAGAATATTCTCATAAAGACACACTGCTGTTCCATTTTATATGATAAAGCTGATACTCAAGATGATTAGAAATAAAGTTTCTTCTCATTTGTGTTATTCTTCACAAAAACTATTCACGAATGCATCAAACAGATTTTCTTTATATGGTTTCTCCAAGATGCTCTATTCTTTAATCTTTCATGCTTATTATTCTGCCTATAAAGACCGAATCCATGCACTCTCCAACTTATTTATCTATTAAAAACTCTAATAATTTTTAGAACATTAATGGGCTAGTACCATTAACAATGTTAACAAACCAAGAAATAAAAATCACTACAAGTTAAATAAAAAACATAAACTGGAATGGAATATGAAAAGCTGTGATACACCCATATTCACTTTTTATAGAAAAGAGTTCTGGAAAGGCAAAAAGATTGTCCCTAGGGTCTCATGGGTAACATATACAAGAACTAGCATTTTTCCATGTTAACTGTGCATATACAATATTATACACAATTAAATATCTCAGTCATACAATTATAGATGTAACCAAAAATTTCAGCTCCAATCTAAAGCTCTGCTTAATCCAAATACTATTTAATATAGCAAACTGACATCAAAAGCAAAGAAGCTGGACAGTTCATATGGTTCACACCACTAGAAAGCACCCTATGCTTGAAATCAAATGTAATACACTAAAATTTTACCTCCAGTGCTTGAAAAACACAACTATCTTCATACATGGGAAGGTATATATTATTGCATTATGTAGTCTTTTACTCTAACAAGGCAACAAATCTCTTATGGATGTCATTTTTCCCCAAGTTTTTAAGCTGCCAACATTCTAAACCCTAAAGACTCTTATTCATATCTCTTCATTATTTTTAAAGGAATAGCATCAACTTTTTAGAAACAACACACAACACAAAAATTGCAAGCCTAAAAATTTCCTTAATGATTCTAACTTACAAAGAGAAGTGCCCCTTATTTAATTTTGCCTACCAGTAACTATCCAGACAGGAAGTACATAGTAAGGACTCTTCAGAATCAAATTTTAATTTTCCACAATAAATGAATTTTTCAAAAAATTATAATTAGCCAGAGAAAGATAATGCACTCAAACAAAAGCACAGAAATTCTGTGATCAACCTAAAGGAATCATTTAAGAATAGGATCTGAATGGACTATGTGAATGAGGAGTCTGAGACTCACTGTAGTTACTCAAGCCACAAAGCTGACATTACAAATCAAGTTAACTGCATTTTCTAACTAGATCTTATGTTTCCCCTTCCAATCCCAGATATTCCAAATTAATTCTATGAAACAGTCAAGTGTTGAAATACTTAAAATGAATTATAGCATGCATCCAGCCACTGTTACTTCTGACCAAATCAAGCGTTCAACGCTATGTAACAAGAATAAGATGTGCTCCGGCATGCTCCTGTCTTGTGCCTCTATGAAGAACTGGCAGTGGTGCTGAAAATTACTACTAGAAAGATGAAAGACCAATACCCGCCTTTCAATAAAATCCACCATCTGGACTCTAGCCAAGATTTTAAAACTGACACAATGTTATTAGAAACAATAAATCAACTCTACAAGCTGAAATGTTCCTTTTCTTACAAATTGTAGCCACAAAACACAACAAAAAAATTAAGTGATAAGAAAGCATTAACAATTATGGCCATTCACTTCTGACAATAATCAAATTTTGTATTTTACAAATAAATTTAACAATCTTCGAGATTCTCCTTAACCTACCTACATCCCTTTCCCAAGCTTCTTCAATTATTACAATGGCTATATGAATAAATAAACTTCCTGCTATTGCCTAAACATCCTATCTCTAAACTTATATAAAAATTAAGTAGACGACTAAAATAGTTTAGCTCATAAAATCTAGCCACTGTATGTGTGTCCACATTGATTTTATACTCTTTGTTCCTGGGTGTCAATTCCTGGAGGATTAAGTCGTCTTTCTCTATTCCAGAGTTGAATTGCTAGCTACTGAGAATTAACTATTGCAATGGTTAAAGCCCTTGAAGTATCTCACCTTCTGGTCTCATTATCTTTACTTTTCCCTGTATTGAGGTAAGGTTACTTATCACTATAAAATAACCTCCAAGAGCTGTTATCACAAAAACTGGGAAACGGGGGGACCACAATCTCTGTAAAGCACGGGTAAGGCACAGGGTTCACAGTATAATAATTTTATCCCTAGCTAACACAATCTTGGCAGAAATCCAGAAATTTTAAATAATTTTCTTCTCTCCATTCTAAAGCAACTGTGGAGCCAAAACCAAAGATGTGTGATTTCTCTGTATACTTCATACAACCATTGAAAAGACAAGTCACTCACTGTCTTATCAAAACAGGATCGCTGATAACAATACGTTCGTAAACTATAACTACTGCATGTGTGACATACATTTCGATCAAGTTTCAATCCTGTTATAAAGCCTTTGTCAACAGTGAGCTAGTGGGGAAAAAGCCGAATGGCTCTGTGGAATGAAGGAAATCACTGGACGGGCTTATCTTGGAAGACCGGAATCCGTGCTGAGAGGTGAGCAAAAAGAAACAAGACCTAACCTTGGAGAGGGGGCGCACATCCAGGGTGGGGAGAAGAGGCTGGAGTGAGTGGGGAGGATGGGGTTAGCTGGGAACCGTGGCGGCCCGGGGCTGACCTCGCACTGTGACTCCCCCACCTGCAGCCAACCCCCCACCACCATGCCCCGGCCCGGCCCGGCCGGGCTGTGCCCTTCCTCCCGCCGCCACCCGCATATCCGTTACCCCTGCAGCCGCGGGCTGCGGGGGAGGGGAAGGACAGCGGGGCCGCTGGGGGCCGACCGCGGCGGGGATGCCGCAGTGGCTCCCCGCGGCAGTGGGTCAAAGTCCGCGAGGAAACAGCAGGAGCCAAAGGCAACGATGGAAGTCAAGACTGGCGAGAAGGTGGCCCCTCCGAGTCCTCCCACACCCTGGCCGCCGCCGGTACCTCATACTGGATGTATTGCTTCCTCCACTCGGGAGTGATGTGCGCGGAGAGGTGCTCAGCGAACTTCATCCTGCCGTTTCCCCTTCACTCCCACCCGGGTCCAGCAGTTACAGGCGGCGGCGGCGGCGGCGGCAACAGCGACTCCGACTCCTCCCCACATGGGCCCCGGCGCGGCGCTGCGCTTCTCTCCTCCTCCGCCGCCGCCGAGGTCTGCTCAGAGCCGCCCTCCCGCCATCTTCCCCTCTCCATAGCCCCGCCCCGCCCCGCCCTCTAGACGTCATCGCCATGGTAACCGCCTACGCCGTACCAACGAAAGGGGGCGGGGTAGAGGGTGGGGCTTGTTGCCTTCCTTCATTCTCCGCCCCTTCTGGGCCGGACGTGCTGGAGGCACCTCCCCTGACCTCTTCCGTCTGGCTCCAGTTGGCTTGCAGCTGCTCTCAACCGCCTGCTTGCTAAGCAGCAGTGTTGTTACTGTAATTAATATTAATACTGGAGCAACAATAATCCACACAAGACGTTTGTATTTGCAAAGAACTGTGCAAATGTTTTTTTATTTTAATATTTACTCTTAATGAAACTCTTAAAGATCAATTAATATTAATCTAAAATGGGCAGTTAGAACAGTTTAGGACCAAAAGTATGTAAAGGAATTACCGTTTTGCATATTCCAGGTGCCCCATAAATGCTTGTTGAATTTAGTTAAAGATGTCAGTGCCAAAAAGTGCCTGCTGCTTCTGAATATCAATGTAATTGTCTAGTCTTGAGATTAACAAAAAAGCCAATAACAACACCTGGATCCAAACCAATACTGAGGGTACCAAATGGACTTGTGACTGAGCTTCCTAGAGTTTGGGACTGAGAAGACAAAACAGAGCTAGGAGGAGAGAATCCCATAGAGGTACAGAACCAAGCCCACCTTCAGTGACACCAGAAATAGGCCCCGCATCCAGGCTGAGTTATTCCTGGAAAACATGGAGAAGAGATTACTCACACAACTCAGCACTACGATGAATGTGGGGGTTGTCCTGGAGGACCTTACTTGAGACAGAAGCCTAGGTCCCACCTTGGGTGGAGGAGTCCTGGATAATATAACAGCTAACATTTATTGACCATTCCCCCATCCACTTCCCAAGCAATGTTCTAAACTACTTATATATACTTTATCCTTTAATTCTCACAATTTTGATGAAACCCAAAGGTTTATTAGGCGAGTATTGTGATAGTATTCTGAGAGATCCATGTCTAATGTTGGCTTTTTTCCCTTCCATGTATGTTTCTCTTTCCCTTCCCCTTAATTCATGCCAATACAGGTTCTGCAATCCTTTCCTCAGGAAAGGAATGAGGCGTGATGAAAAAAATGCATATTTTATGAGTGTTTCAGGCTTTTGTTGCACAAAGGCCTCAACTTTAAGTGAAAGGGAAATCAGGGTCAAAAACAAGAAGAAAAGAAGGAATAGGAGAGTGAGGGACTCCTTTCAGCATAGTATCCTTCTGCCCACCATAAAAACCTCTCCTTACTGGAGGTAAACATTGGCAGGAGAAAGACACAGGCAAAGAGGGCTACACTATCAGGAAGAGGGCACAACCACCCGAGAGGAAATGACTGTGTGGTATATCTAGAGAGACAGTACCAGGGTGAGCCACAAGAATGATTCCTGGGCCTTCACTCAAACATGAACTAGAATGGTAGATTTTAGTAGCAACCTTCATATACCATGGCACACTGCTCCCAGCTGCAAAATACCTCCATGACTTAACTTGTGCACAAGAACCTAGAATCATGGCCCAGTCCAGAGCAAATGGAATTGCTCCATACTAGCTCTTAAGCCAGTGATTATTTTTCTCATGACTGATCCAGAGCGCTGCCACCCAGATGGACATGGAAATCTTACTTTATCCACACAAGTAGATTTAAAAAGAATTCTCTTTATTCCTAGCATTATTTCAATGACAAAAACCACCAAATACTTGAATGGTATTTATTGAACACCTACTCTCTGCAGAGCACTATGACTAGTACTACAAAGGGTTATCTGAATAGCTGTAGTTTGAATCAGAAGGGCCTCCTGATTTGACTTCATTTTGTGTATAGGCAAATATTTCATTCTAATAAAACCTTACTGCGCACTAGGATATTCTAATCCACTTTGGGAATGAAGGACAGTTCAAAAATACATTAGCCGGGCATAGTGATGCATGCCTGTAATCCCAGCACTCAGGAGGCTGAGGCAGGAGGATCATTGCAAGTTAGAGACCAACCTGGGCCACAAAATGAGCTCAAGGCCAGTCTGAACTGCATAGTGACACTCTGTCTCAAAAAACAACAGCAACAGCAACAACAACAAAATACATTAGACTGTTGTCTTTTCCCTGAAGGAAATAACACTCCAGTAAAAATGATGGGCAGGTAGACCAATAGCTAGACTATAGTATGATACATGCTATAATTGAGTTATGTATAAGGAAACAAGCATCTAGCTGACCAGAAAGTAAAAGATAGTATAACAGAGATTTTGAAATTCGGTCTTAGACAACACTCTGACAGAGAAAGGATCTCAAAGACAAAAAGTAAAATGTCAGAATTATTTTTAAAATGACAAGAAGCAAGCCGGGTGTGGTGGCGCATGCCTTTAATCCTAGCACTCAGGAGACTGAGGTAGGTGGAGTGTTGTGAGTTCGAGGCCAGCTTGGGCTACAACGTGAGCACAAGGCCAGCCTAAACTACATAGCATGACCCTGTCTTAAAAAACTAGGGCTGGGAGTTTGGTTCAGCAGCCTAAGCGCCTGCCTGGCAGGCACCAGGCTGTGAGTTCGATCCCCGGTGCCACATAAAAAAATAAAATAAAATGACAAGAAGCTATCTGACCAGAATATTCTTTGAGGCAGCAAAATGTCTCCTTAATGAAACTTTTCCTGCTTGGACTCCTCCTCTCCCCAGTCTGGCTCTCATATTATCCTATTCTGTATTGGCATCAGTAATCTGTGTCAGACCATGAGCTCCATGAAGACAAATTGCTCTACAGTTTAGCACAGTGCTGGGCACTCAAGCCTGCAATAAGTGTTGAAGGAACAAAGGAAAATAAGAGGGAAGGAAAGAAGAAAAGCAAAGAGGAAAAAAGCAAAGGCCAGGCCATACAGAGGGAAGTCGCAGGAATTGAAGTTAAAATAGAACAAGATTGTGAAGGAATTGATCATAACAGCATAGACATAGAATATTTGAAGTGTAAACTGTAAGTGGCTCAGATTTGGGAAAGCAGTGCACAGAGTATAGCTTTCTGACTTTGAACACTGGTTCCAGAAATAAACAGACCTGCATTAAAATCCCAACTGCACAGTTTACGAGCTGTGTGCCCTTGGGCAAAGTACATTAGCTTTCAAAGCCCCAGTTTCCTGGTCTGTCAAATGGGAATTAGAACTCCTCCCTTGCAGATTTGAGTATTAAATGAGATTCAGTATGTAAACCATTTAGTATGATACTTGGCCCCCCTTTGGTTCAGAATTCAATAACAGCCCCTCAAAAGCCTCTGTCACTGTATGAAGAAGGGACCAAAATAGACACAAACCCAACACCAATTTATTAACAAGGATTTACTAGGCCTGGTCCCTGGTGTAACCAATTGGCAAATGCAAATTTATTTAATCCTCTCAAGAACCCAAGAAAGTACCTACCATCATTATCCTTATTTTAGAGCTGAGTAAACTCAGAAAGAGAGGGTAAGCCTTTTGTATACAATCTCTCACTTAGTTAAGTGATAGGCTTGGATTTGAGCCCCAGTAAGCCAGCTCCAGGGTCTTTGCTCTTGAGCACTATGTTATGTGACTGTTGATGCAACAATCAAGTCAGTTACAGAAATGAGCAGGAGGAGATGTGAAATCCAACACCAGCTCTGATGCCAAGGAAGATGCTGTTGCCATGAACTGAGATAAGGAGTACAAGAAAAGAACAGGTTTTGTACTTTACTGAATGTGTTAATATTTAAGAATCTATGATATATGGAATACTCCAGTTGGATGTATAGATTTCAAGCTCTAGAAAGAATAGGTTAAGACTGAAGTCTAGGGAGCCATTCACATTTGAATGATGATTAAGTCTGGTAAGGCTGCCCTGGGAGAGACCATAGAGTGGATGGAAGAGAGACCAAGGGAACATCTTGGTGTGAACCTGATGAAGAAGATGCATCAAGGAAGGAGGCACAGATGTGGCCAGAGTCAGTGATGAGATGATTAGAAGAGTGTTGAATCAAGGAAGTCAAAAATAGATGAAAGTTTCATCAAATAGAGATCAATAAGCTAAATGTCATAGAAAAGTTGCGTACGATGACTTCCAAATATTGGATTTAGTGAGAAGAGATCACTGATAACCTAGCAAAAAAAATGGCTTTGACAGCATGAGAAGTAGCAGAAGTCTGAGCAATAAACAGTATTTTGTCTTTGTAAATCCTAAATTGTATATATTATGTATATGTTTTAGGATGACCAGGAGAAATTAATCACATGGTCAGCAATTTATCTAGAAATGCACAAGTGCTGAGTTTGAACACTTCATATTTATCATATATAATTCTAAGTTTTGGAACAGTTATACTTACCACAAAGTAACTGTTTTAAAACTTAGAATTATGTGTGATAAATATAAAGTCAAACTGTTGCTTGAAAAAAAGCAAAACAAAACTAGTGATCATGCTGAAATGTGAGGAACTGACCTGCAGAGAAATCAAATCTTAAGGTACACCTCCTGCTGAAGTTGACTAAACTAGTGTCATGGTAGTAAAGATCTTATTCAAAGTACAGCCCAGATTCACAATTATCTGAGGCCAGTCCAGTTTTAAAATAGGGTAGCCTTATAGACTCAATAGAGGTACAAGAGATGCACTGAAGAGGGTCCATGATGCCCTTCAAATTACAAAATGCAAAAACGTGTGTTATTTGAATATTTTTCAAAAAGCTGTACATAACTTTTCAAAAGTTTCCACAATTCAAAAATATTTAGAACAACAACACCAGGTCACTAACTCCCACTTTTTCCTCCAAGAAAACTAAAATAAAAATTTTATAAATGAAGCTTCAAACCATTCTATTTTGTGATTTCTAGAAATACTTTCTTATTTATAAGATTTGGGTTAAGTACACCCTGGGGGGTTTTGGTTTGGTTTGATTTTGGATTTTTGTTTGTTTTTTCGACGGGGTCTCTCTACATAGCCCAGTCTGGATTTGAATTCTTGGCAGTCCTTCCTGCCTCAGTCTCCCAAGTGCTGGGATTACATTTGTGTACTACCACATCCAGTCTTGCATATTTTTAAGACATCTTTTTTCAAGTTACAAAGGACCATTTATGGACTAGGCATGTAGCTCAATAGTAGAGTTCCTGCTTAACGTGTGCAAGACCCTGTGTTCAACTTCAAGCATACATACATACATAAAAGAGAGCATTTATAATATTCTTTCATTTGGTCCACAAACATTTTTGAGCAGCTACAACTTAGCAGGCACTGTTCAGAGCACTCTGTTTAGATATAGCAGAATCTAAAAATTCCTGACCTCATGGAGCTTGCTGTCACATGAGAAAAAAATAGACAAAAAGCAAACTAGTTTGTAACAGGTTAGGTGGAGATAACATGCGGGAAATAGAAAGAATACCGTATCATTTTATATAGCATAGTTAGGAAAGGCCTTACTGATGAGGTGATTTTTAATCAGAGATCTGAAGGAAAGGAGAGAACTATGCAAACATGAGTTGGAGGTGGAAGTGGGCAGAATAAGCATATGCTAAGGCTCTGAAGCTAGAATGTGCTGAAAGTGTTGGAGAAACAAGAATGCCAGAGTGGCTAACAAGTATTTCAAAGAGAGAGAGAGAAGGTCAGACAGAGAGTTAGGAACAGTATTGCTTAGGATTTTATAAGGTAAAATAAAGACTTGGGCTCTGACCTTGACCTTTTAGGATTTTTCAGTTTTTCACTTTCAGTTTTTTAGAGATTTGTTTGTGTGCTTCTGCATGTAGCGATAACCACTCTTTTTCTTCTATACATTTAACATGTGATGGTAAATATATGTAACATAAATTTATTATTTCAATCATCCTAAGCGTACACTGCAGTGACATTAAGTATATTCACAATATTGTAAAACCATCACCACTGTTCATTTCCGGAACATTTTCATCATCCCAAACTGAAACCCTATACCCATTAAACAATAATGCTTCATTTTTCCTTCCCACTTTCTCTATTCTACTTTCTATCTGTAAAAATTTGCCTATTCTAAGTACTTCATATATGTGACACCATACAATATTTACCCTTGTGTGTTAGATTTAGTTCACTTTTTAAATCCATGTTGTAGCATGTGTCAGAATTTCATGCCTTTTTAAAACTGAATATTATCCCATTCCTACTGTTTACTCATTTGTTTGTTGATGAGCATTTGAGTTGTTTCTACCTTTTAGCTGGTATCAATAATGCCACTATGAACAGTGGTGTACAAATATTTGCTTGAGTCCTTGCTTTAAATTCTTTTGAGCATGTATCTAACAGTGGAATCACTGAATCATGAGGTGTTTCTACATTTGACTTTTTGAAGAAATGGAGACTTTTAGAGTGATATCATCAATCAAATAAGTCTTACATTTTTCTGTGGTGTGGAAAACAATCTTCAGAGGAGAAAAGGAAGAAGTAGAGTATATTCATTTCATAGGGCTGCCATAACAAATTATCACAAACTGGGTCCTAACATAATGGAAATTATCTTTTACAATCCTGGAGATGAAAAGTCCAAAATCAAGGTTTCAACAATTTCATTCTCTCAAACGTTCTGGTGAAAAAGACATTCCATGCCCTTCTCTACACTTCTATTACTGCTAGAATTATCTAGTGTTTCTTGGCTTCATGCTACAAAACTCTGTCTCTGCCTCCATTGCCTTATGGTGTTTTACCTGTGTGTGTGTGTCTCTCTCTTCACATACTATTCTTCTCCTTTCTTTGTTTTCTCTTTTTACAAGAACACCAGACTTGCTGGTTGAGGACTTCCTCTAACTCCATATGAATAGTTCCTAATTTGATTACATTAGCAAATACCCTATCTCCAAATAAGATCACATTCCCAGGTACTGGGGATAGAATTTCAACAAATCCTTTTGTGGAGGCTGCAAGTCATCCCACAACATAGAGAAGGCATAAAGATATTGTTGAAATAGTCCACAAGAGAGGTGGTTCCAGAGGTCAACAGTGGAGGTAATGAGAAGTGGTAAGCAATTAAATAGATTTTGAAGGTAGAACAAATAAGATTTTTTGATAGATTAGATGTGGGACAGGAATAAAAGAAAGTCATCAAAGATATGCCAGTCTTTGCCTAAGTACCTTAAAAAATTAGACTGGTGAATAATTCAGAAGAAGCAGGTTTGGGTGGAGAGTGGAACTCAAATGTTCAGTTTCAGATGTGTTATATTGAAGGTGCCTATCAGACATCCAGAAGGAAATGCCCAATAGGTATCTTGGAGTCTTTAGGTCAGCGGCAAAGCCTGGGATGAGATAGAAACTTGATGAATTAACAGGATAAAAATAAATTTAAAGGGCCAGAGATATAGCTCAGAGGTATAAGCACCTGCCTAGCAAGTGCAAGGTCCCTGGTTTGATTCCCAGTGCAAAAATAAATAAAGAAAAAACTTTAAAGCCATAGATCTCCATGAGATCACTCAGGGAGTGAGTGTAGCTAGAAAAGGGAAGAGCTCTGAAGACAGGTTCCTGGGAAGATGAAGAGGAATCTGCAAAAGAGACTGGACTAGAGCAAGTCAATACAGTGAGAAATGATTGTTCTTTCAGGAAATGTTTCTATGAAGGGGAGTAGGGTAATAAAGTGATACTTGGATCAGAATGTAATAGAATTTTTTAATATGGGAGAAATAACAGCACATATATATTATCATGTGAATGATTAAGTATAGAAAGAAAAAAAGATTGTACAGGGAAGAAAGGAGGCATAAATTTTCTCTATATAAAACCAAGCATAAATAAAATACCCACGTGTTTGACTAGTAAGACAGGATCAAGAAGAATGATCAAAATGGCTTTCTCTGGATTAGAGATTTCAAGTCATTTTTATTCCTTGTGTTTTTTTAATCTTTTGGTGTTGCTTTTAATCTTTATAAAATACATTTATCAAATGTGCAAAAACAATAGGGGTTCTATTTTAATAACTCAAAATCAATGCTGTCCAATGAGTGAGAAAAAGTGATATTCAGTGAGTGAGTATTTGATACTGCAGGGAAGAAACCAGGGAAAGAAGAGATGTAGAAAATCCAGGGATGGAACCCAGGGAAGGCAGGATAGTACAGCCACAGGGAAAGACTGGAGGAGCAACTTGACATCATTTGAGACTTGGGGCTGGAGGAAATAATTAGGGCAAATAAAATTAGTGGGTGATGAGTTAGTAGATAGTTGGGGGGAGAACGAAGGAAGTTTACATGTAAACTCTTCCTTTCCATTCTAAAAGAAGCAAGCTAATCCATTTGCATGAGGAAATGAGAGCAGAGTTGGGCAGCAGGTATGTGAACAGTGCTTGAGGTTGAAAATTATTAATTTGTAGTAGAATCACCTGGGATGATTTTATCAGTCATTTTAGAATTCCACACCAGGAGTTGAGAAAAAAGATACTATAGTTGGTTTGAGCCAAGATTAAGAATTTCAGAAATTGCTTCAGGACAAGGAGATAAAGTCTTTGAGTTAATAATAGAAATGATAATGATAACTAAGATTTATTTCATTTTATATGCCTTATTTAGTTTAATACTCAAAGTAAGGAGAAGACTAAAAAGGATATTAGGATAACTATCAAAACAAAGGACAAGAATTTTAAAAAGATATTATTATCTCCATTGTACAGATGAGAAGACTGAGACTTGGATGGTATAGTGGACATCTGTCAGTTTTTGTCTATCTGCTTTGCAGCTGCTTCCTAGACAGCAGAATCATCATCTCTTAAGTCTTGATGGTAGGCAAGACCCCAGCGCATACTAAATTTAAAGCAAGTGTATGTCCCTATCCCAAATCCATGACAAGAAGCATATGGCCCAGTTTTGGCCAAACAGATGCTCTTGCCAGAGATTTTTACTTCATATGGACGTGCCCAAAGACAGGGCAGTAAGTAGAACATCTTTTCAGAAGCTGAAGAAAGTTTAAGAGTCCAGCAGTGAAAACGTCAGTGTCCAAAATTGACTGTGAAAAGACTTTCTCTCTGGCATGGCCTCTGCCATGTTCTTGGCTGTGAGCTTTTCTTGGTTTCTTTAGATTCATTTACCTACCTTCACACTGATACTGTGAAGTCACCCAAAGCCATCCAATAAAACCTATTTCTATTTTATGGTAACCAAAGTCTGCTACTTGTAGCCAAGAGCCTGAATGGCTCATAGGATTAAGAAATTTGCTGTGGCAATCGCCAAGGGCATTTCAATAATCAGACACATAGAATAATTTTCTATGGCTGTCAGTCAGTGCCTTTTGCTAGTCACCCTGGGACCTCACCCAGAGGCTTGTGAATAAAGTAGTAGGAACAGAGGTTATGCAGGTGTTCCAAAGCTGATCTGGTTAAATTGCTGATTGCTTAACCAACTGGCAACAGAGAACAATGCTGAGTTCCTAATATAATGTCATATTTGAGTGGGGTGCAGACCAGTCTGTTACACAGTGGCAGATTAATTGGATTGACCTCTTTCCATCATGGGGGTAGGGGTGAGAGGCAGCTACTGATTCTCACTGGAATAGATATTTGTTCTAGTTGTGGATTTGCCTTTTCTACCAATTATGTGGTAGTCTTAAAAGTTAATTGGATGTGTACCAGCCCAATAGCTGTAAGATCACCAAAAATTCAAACTCTTTTAAAAAAAAGATTTGAGTTATCAAGAAAAGGACCATGACCAGCCTGAGTCTTAGAAGAGGGTAAAAAAGGAACATGAAGTGACTGTAAAAGAAAATTATAAATACCAACTACAGACTTGGGGCCAGATGTAGAAATAAGGTCTTTTTTCAATTTCCTTCCTTTCTTTGCTATGCTTACCATAATGAATTACCTTTGTTTATTCTTTCCCCTTTCTCTAGTGTTTTATATTACTGTTTGAGATGTGAACAGTCTAAGTTAGCCCTCAGATTATAGGACATGAAGATGGTATTGTGACTAAACTAGAAGAGGAAAGAACATCACCTTGGAGCCAGGGATTCATCTTTGTACCTTTCTGGTTTCTTATACAGCAGCCCACTCCTCCAGTCCTTTCAATGAATTTGCCCTGTGTTCTAGCCTTCTTGCTTAAAATTGCTACAGTAGTTTGCTGTTATCTAGTCATAACCCTGACCCAAAAGTAAAACAAACAAAACATCCCTGCAAAGAATTTAAAAAGTACAAACCGGTTATTTTGTTATTGAATCAAAATGATTAGGGAATGGTGGTTTTGGGTTATTTATTTTGGTTATTTAAAAGAACTTTCCGTTTTTTATTTGGGCTATAAAAGCTGCTGCAGGCCATTACGTAGCTCACTTTGACATGGCTTTGTCTTTTATTAGCCTCACAGATGTCTTGATCAAAGGAGAAGAATCAGTGTTTTCTGCCAACACTTTAAAGTTGGAGAAATAACCTTTCCCAAATCGCAGCAAGCTCCTTAGGGACAGGAGCTATACCTATCTTATTCACTCTTAACAGCTCTTAAATGCAGTAGATTCTACATAGCAATGTAATTCAGTGTTTTAATACATGTTTTTTTTTCCCTCTAGGAATGATAAGCATGACAATTTTGGAGCCCATGCAGGTCTTCTCTTTTCGTAAAAACATGTCATCAGAATCTGGATTTTCCTTCAACACTTAGGATAACTGGCAACTTAAGCTATAGAGACAGACATGTAAACAAGGACAAAAATAGGCTCTAGAAAATGCATAGTCTGAAGCATCCAGGGAGTGGGGGTCTTAGGCCAATGGAAAAACAATTTGCCAATGAGACTGGAAAATCTTACTGGGTTACGTAAGTGACTTGGTATTCAATTGGAAGTATATCCAATCAAAAAAGAAATATAAGTAAAAAGAAGTATAAGAAAAGAAAAAGTTGAGTTAGGGATATAGCTTAGTGGCAGATTGCCTGCTTAGTATGAACAAGACCCTGGATTCTATCTCCAATATTGTAGACAGACACACAGACCAACAGACAGACAGAAAAATAGGGAGAGAGAAAAGAAGAAAAAAAATCCTAATGTCAAGGAAGATTGATTTTAGTTTTGAAAATTTTCCCTTAACTATCAAATAATACACCTTAATAGTAGAGAACTTAGAATGCACAGAAAAATGTAAAAAATCACACTCACTTAAAAAAAAGCCTCATTATGGGCCAGGGAAATAGCTCAGCAGTATAAGTGCCTGTCTGGCAGGCTCAGGGTCCTGAGTTTGACTCCTGGTACAAAACAAACAAACAAACAAACAAAAAAAAAAAAAAAAAAAAAACCTCATCTCATTGACCACAGGGGAGTACTATTATCAACATTTGTGCATATTTCTTTTTTTTTTTCTTTTTAAATTAGCAAGTTTTGAAGTTAAGAGAAGTCAGAGGTTTGGAGCAGAAGCATATTCTTCTTTTCTAAGTCTTTGGTGTCCCTGACGTCAGGGTACAGGTTTCTGAGGTAAGACTTTTTCCTTTCACAAGACATTCCACAGGTTACTAAAAGAGTCTAACTTGGATGTTAAGAGAGAATGTCACTTTTGTCTGGCTGTAGGGAAAGGAGCTTGTATCTCGACTGTAGGAAAAAGAAGTCTCTGTCTCTCCTCTTTCTCTTTCTTTCTCTCTCTCTTTCTTTCTTTCTTTCTTTCTTTCTTTCTTTCTTTCTTTCTTTCTTCCTTTTGTACTGGGGATTGATCCCAAAGCCTTCACACTGAACTACTTTCCCAGATGCCACCCTGAAACCTTTTTTGAGTGAAGGTCTCACTAAGTTATTACATTACCCAGCTTGGGCTAGAGCTTAAAATCTTCCTGCCTCAGCTTCCCAGAGTGCTGGGATTACAGGCATGCACCACCATGCCTAGTTTAGGAGTTCCTTTTCTTTGAGTGACAGCATGAAACTAGAAAAAAAACTTGTTAGGGAAGTCCAGCATGTCCTTCCCACCCATACACAAAACATTTCATCACACATTTCCCAGCTGCACTGTGAGAGGCAGGATCTAGGCAGAAGGAGGGGAGAAGAGAGCCTGGGAAGAATTAGTTAGATCTGGGGCATTAGCAAGAAGGGTGTGCCTATATAAAAGGAAGTGTGTCGATGTGACTGGCAGTGTGGAAAGGGTGTAGACTGGGGTGTACATTGGGCACGTGCATTTCAAAGATAACACCTACAGCCTCTTGCTACTGCATGTCCAAGAAGAGGCAAAGAGTGAGGGAGGAGGCACCAAGCAAGACACTATTTAATTAAGAAAAATATTCATTATTTCCTGCTTTTGTTTTCTACAGATCTCTGAAAGGTGGACTCTGATGACAGCCTTTTAAAAAATCACTTATTCTCTTCTTAAAATCCTGAAATGGACCACATAGCCCCAGGCAAAGCATGTGCTAAAATAAAAACCAGTTTTTCTCTTTGCATGCCAGCTGGGGGTTTGGGTCTTGCTCAGTATCACATCCTTAAAAAGCACTGGAACAGATTCTCTGTGACTCTAGCACAGAGCAAGTGATTATTTCCAAATTATTCAGCAACTATATTTGTTAACACCTTGTTTTCATACTCCTACAGAAAGAAACTTGTTGTCTCATGAATCTGTTCACTTCTCCCTGGCTCTAACGCATCAAGCACCATCTTCTCTTACTTCATCTGTGCTAAGAGATTCCTAGTTGGTCATCCTCTGCTGACTCCTCCATTGTCTATAAATGGAATGGTCTTTTAAATTGATCAAATTGTTCTTTTCTTCTTAAAATTCTTTGATGCCTCCCATTGCACATATGATAGTGTTGTCTCTCTGCTACTTCTTTGCAGGTTTGTTAGAATTTGTAGCAGTCTATTGAGGGAAAATGCATGTGGAAACAGATTACCTTTCAATGAATACCCAGAAATATTCCTGAGGCCTTCAGAGCTAATTGGAAAAAAGTCATTATGAATTAAACAATGACCCTATAAAGAAATGTTGGAGGTCTAGGTGGATATAGTGGTGTACACTTGTAATTCCAGCACTCAGAAGGAAGGCTGAGGCAGGAGGAACCCTTTGAGTTAGAGGGCAACCTGGCACTAAATAGTGAGTTTGAGGCCAGCCCTAACTATATAGTGAAACTCTGACTCAACAGAACAAAACAAAAAAATTTCAAAATAAATTTTGGTGGTCTAGTTCCCAGAACCTCTGAATGTGACACTATTTGGAAATTGGATGACTTTATTTGGAAATGTAATCAAGTTAAGATGAGTCCATTACAGGGGGCCCTAATCCTACTAGTGTCCTTATAAGAACAGAGAAATACCATATGAAGAACACAGGGGCAGAGATTGGGTGACACAGCCACAAGCCAAGGATGCTAAGGATTGTTAGCCATCACTTGAAGCTAGGGAGAAGCCTGGAAGGTGTCTCCTCTGTAAGTTTCAAAAAGAGCATGGCCCTGCTGACACCTTGATTTCAAACTTCTAGCTGCAAAACTCTGGAAATAATTTTCCCTTGTTTTGAGTCAATCAGGTTGTAGTACTCTGTTACAGGGCAACAGAATATGAAGAGAAGAATTCAGGTTGAATAGGACAGAACCAGAGAGACATTGTTTTTATTGCTATTGTTTTGACCCTTATTTTCCCATAGATTTGTAAAGCCAGAGAAACACATTTACATATGAAATCATGTAAATAAACACGCCAAACAGTTAAGATTTAATAATTGTTGAGTTGAATTTCATGCAATTTTAAGACTTAATTATTCTACAACTTGGAAAGTTGAGGCAAGAGGATCATGATTTCTGGGGTAGCCTGGATTACATAGCTAGTTTAAGAGTGGCCTGGACTGCATAGTGAGATCCTATCTCAAAAAATAAAAAACCAAACCAAACAAAAACTCAATTAAATGAGATAATGTATTTGAAGCTCTTAAAACAGGATCTGGCACCTAGGGTACCTTCAATAACTGTTAGAGACTATAGTATCAGTAATATTATCATCTTATTATCCTGATCCTGGAGCTCTCAGATGTGAAATCACATCTGTGGCTAGATGCTGCAGAGAGCCACTGAGAAAATCTTACATCCAGGAAGCCAAGCACCACTAAAACTTAAATATCACCAACCTCATCTGAGTCTTCCGCCTCGCCTTGGTCTCCCTAGTAAACGCTCTCTCCCTTTATCTATAAACTGTATTTCAAATCATGGCTTCTTAAACCACCACCACCCCTATTTCTCTATTACCCCAGCAGCTCTTGGGAAAGCAGTTCCCTCAACTCTCACCTATTGACCTATACATATTCACAGCTATCCAGGATCTCTCCTTGTTATTTGGATATAAAACATACCATGGCTCCTTTGGAGTCCAGATAGTCTTTCTTTGTCCTTCCTTCTTCTTCATTCACATTTTCAATCCATAACCAAATGTGGCTAATTCTACCTTCTAGATATCTGGGCAGTCCACATACTTCAGTTTCTGGACACAAGTTGGCCCATATGAACCTGGTTGTGTCGCTGTCCCCTTCAAAGCGTTTCAGTGATTTCCTTCTGTTCTATACATAAGGAAAATCCTTCACATGTTTGCAAACCCACTCCCTGGCCTAGGTCTCCTGCAACCCACACTGTGTCAGTTTTTCTAGTCTCATTTCTTACTCCGCTCCATACTTCATATCTGCTACACTCTAGGCTACAAGTTAACTCAAAATACTTTCACTGTCTTGTGAACATATTTATATAATGCTTACTATGTGCTGAGCACACAGCAACTCATCTATCAAGACAACAGTGAGATTAATATTTCTACTCTCCTTGTTTAAAGATAAGGAAATAGAAGCACAGAAGTTAAGAGATTTGTCCACACTTACAAGGGAAATAGTGAAAAGCTAGGACTTGAACCAGGAATACTGGCTGTGCAGTCCGCATCACAATGCCATTGTCTGACCTTGTTCTCTCTCCCCAAGACCTTTCCCTCAGCCTCAGTGTTTATCCTACCCTCTTCATTTGACTGGTTCCTAGAACTTTTTCATGGCCCAGAGCAATCATCCTTTCTGGAGAATCAGATTTTCTTGCTCTGTGTCTCCCATCTTCCTAGCCTTTCTTTATTAGTATTATTTAATCTTCTTGACTTTAAATTCCATGAGATTAGGGAATGTGTTTGCTTTATTCACACCTACACCCTCACTTCTTTTTGCTTATTTTTTGGTTTTTGTAACACAATTTAAGCTTATTTCTTTTGCTCTTGTGACACTAAACTTAAACTTATTATTTAGCATTGAGAGGTACATTACCCAGGATACTTATGAGAAACCCGATTATGTCAAAAGTATGACAAAAGTATGATGTTACTCTTACTAGCTTGTTCTGTACACAATTGAAGGGAAGAAAGTGGCAGCTTAGTTGAAGTTTTAGGGAAAAAAATTAAGTGGGTACATAGATTTAAAATTTATTATTTGGGAAAGAAATCAATGAATAAAGGGTCTACTTATTTGCATTTTCCACTTGTTGCACTTACTGACCACGTCTCTGTGCATAGCTGGGTTTAGAAAGTCTCACCCTCATTTTTTACCATATGCCTGACATATAGTAGGTCCTCATTATGTATTTCTTAGTTGAATAAAAACATGAACAATTACTAATCACAGTGAAGAAATTCTGTGTTTTTAGGACATATAACACCCGCTTGGCACATAGCATGATCTCAAATATTTATATTGTGTTCAGGAAATAGCAGGCAGTCTAGTTTTTACTAGAGTCAAAGGTTTAAAAAAAGCCTCTTTTTATATAGAATTTGGATGGTGAGCTAAAAAAATGGGGGTGGGGTGGAATTGAGTGATGGAAGGGTTTACGTGCAGCATATAATCTTGCAAAGGCAAATATTAACATTTCAAAATCCCTTCTGCCCACCCTAATATAGTTTTAAATTTTTCTTTAGCAACACAATCCAAATGTGTTATAACCGACTTCAGCAAACTATAATTGGTATATTTAGAGGAACTTGGCATAATCAGAACCATGCACTTATGACCCAGGTAGAAACAAAGATCTATTGTGGTGTACTCTGTGTAAAACAAACAGCTACCTCCTCCCTACTCAGAACAGCTCTGCCTATCTAAAAATCTAATCTCTATAAGCACAATTGAAGATTTCCTATCTTCTTTGGAAAAAGTAAATAATTTATTATCCTCAAAAGGTTTCCTGGATGCTGGGTTAATCCTTTTAAAAGGATACATCTGGACACTCTAACTTCATTACAATTCTAGACTTGAATGCTACCAGGTACATTTTTTTCATCCCCAAACTGAGTGGTGCCAGGGAGTCTAGAGACAGCAGTCAGCAAGCCAGGTTCAAATCATTGTTTCTTTGAGGCTATATTTGGGCAGCCGCAGCAATAGCAAGCTCAACCTTCAGGGAGCGTAAACTTCTTGTCACCTTTGATTGACCCTCTATGGGAAATTTGGGAAGAGAATAGGATGATTCCAGGGAAAACAGTTGATCACCACCTGCACAAACATTATCTCACTGGCTTGCCATGAGAGTTCACTGGGAAGGAATTTGGTAAAACTGAGGAATTGCCTACATATGGAGTCAAGCCACTGCAACTTGTGCATGCCAGAACTACAAAAAATTGCACTATCTGTCAGAAACTGCCAGTGTTACAAAGCTGCTTTATTCCAAACCATTTTGAAAAAGTACATCCTACCAACTAAAGGGTAGTGATTGTCAGAGGATCAGCGTTTTGGTCCTATTTTCACACCACAGGAGACATCTATCCTTTTTACAACATTCTAATCTCTGGCTAGCGTTTAATTATATTTGCTGCCAAGAGCCAGTTAATGAAGGGCTATTTCGTGGCCTTTGGCAGAAACCTCAGACTCAGCAACCAAGGAACTGAAAGCCCTGACCTCAAGGCAATCTCCACACCAGCCTCCTGCCTGATGCATATTTCAAAGGTTTCCAAGTTTTAAAGCATGGATTACCTTTGCAAGTGAAAAACTGAACAAGCAAAAGCATTTAGTGACATGTTATTACAGTTCTAATGCTCTTGAAAAGGCTTCTAGGTTTAACCAGAGGCAGAATTTCAGATGAAAATAGAAATAATTATACACTCTTCTTTTCACCATTTTCAGTTTATTCTACACAATTTAAAACGTGCTATATATTGATCTCCACCTGGGGTTTCTTAACAATATGGCATGTATAGACCAACCTCCTGAAATAATTATGCTTATCGATAAAATATTTAATAGCTTCAGGGGCATGAAATATCTAGGCACTTCCAAAATATGTTGCTCATTTCATCTAACCAGGCTTTTGCATAGTAAAGTAATTTTAAACTTCAGTTAAAACGTATCCTTATTCTTTCAAATATTTCAATCTTTTATGTGAAAATTGATGAAAACAGAAGGTAAATCAGTGTTGTCCTTACCAGTAGGTAGCATTTAGTCATTATTTGTCATGTACACAGCATTTTACAAGGTGCTATTCCTCGAAATACACTCATTGTGCAATTATGATGTATCAGGTACAACCCTAGATGAAAAGATTGCAAATGCACAGTGTATACCTTAAGACAGTTCAAATGTAGGAAAAGAAACAGATAATCTCAGCACAGTGTGCAAATATTGTGTGATACAATACCTTAGCGATACTAGATGTATGGATGAAGGGATTAATGAATAAATAAATTAGTATGGATATTTACAAAGCATAAAAATCTACATAGGAAGTAGGCAATAAATATACAATTTTTAGCAAAAATGGATCATGGAATATTTTTAAATGGAGAAAGTTTCCAGAGGGTCCTAAAGATTAAAATATTTTAGATATAGGGTTACAAAAGAAATGGGAAGTCTTACATTCAGTTTATTTGTAATGTGTTAGTAAAACCAAACAAACATAAAACATGTAGGATAGTAAAGGATTACACTGCAGAATATAGGATAAATAACAGGTATGCGAATTAGATTTTTTTTTTTTGTACCAGGGATCAAACTTATGACCTTGCTCCTTCCAAGGAGGCGTTTGTGCCACTGAGCTAAATCCCCAGGGCCGGGAATTAGATTGTTAATAATGATATTTTTACTCAAACTTTTATATTCAATTTCAAAGACACTCTCATTAATTTCTTTCTTTTTATTATAGTTGACCACTGTATAAACTAAGGGAAGGTACTAGAAAGTGGAAAAAGGCACGATTAGACCAATTAGTCCTCTTTGGGCCTTGAAAAGTACAAAATAATATCCATTTTAACTACAAAGTGAACAAAACAGTCATTTGATACTCCTTCAGATGGAAGATTAAAAAACTGAAACATCAAACAAAACTTTCCAAGGACTTCTATGGAACTCAACTGTATCAGGAAAAGAAAAAAGAAAAATGAAAGTGGAAAAGGTAAGAAATATGGTTCTTTTCCTAGTGTCCTGCTTTGAAGTTCTGTACCAATTCTTCTGCTTTGTTTTGATTGACTTTGTTCTGTTTTGTTGGATTTTACTATCTTTAAAATAAAAATAATAAAAAATATATGGTTCTAAGTACTGTATAAAAATTTGGTCTATAGAGGCCTATGTCATAATAAATTCAGTATTTAGGAATTGTGTTTCAATTTTATTATAGTTTTTCTGTATGGCCTAGGTTCCCATTACCTCAATAAAACAGGATTAATGGTGTATGGTTACTTTTCTGGTCATATTGCATATTTATCAAATAAAGTAACTACTGAATGCTTGAAAAATGTAAAAATATAAAAATTCCATATTCTTTCATATTTAAATGTTAAAATTTCAGTAGAGTAACAGTTTTCCATCTTTAAAAGATGAAATGATTTAATTTTATTTCTTTACTTAATTATTTTTGTGGTCCTGCAAATTGAACCAAGGCAAGCTAGGCAAGCACTCTATCACTGAGCTATATCCCCATCCAGCCCTGCAATTCCATGATTAGACGGAATAAAAGCATATTATAATGTATGTAATCTCTTCTAACAATCTATGCAACAACTGAAATGAAGTAATAAAAATACAGGGGCATCTACTTCTAATTCCAGAACACCATTTGTTTCCATATTACTCTTTTTCTTTTCCCTTAACCCTTTCATCATATTTTCATAGACATTGTTATTTTTGTCTTTTACTTCAAGTATTATTTTGATTATCAAATTTTAGATTTAAAATTTAAAGAAAAAAATCATAAACCTGTGATTTTCTTTAACAAAGTCTGGTTTGGGTTCTGCCAAGAACATCTAGAAGTTGTTAAAAATAGCACAGTTCTTTATTTGAACTCAATTGACTCCTATTTCGTGAACCTGTCAGAATGTTAAATAATAAATTGTTTTCTCTGAATAGATTCTTCCTTGCCCAAGATACAGTTGAAAAAACATGTTGTAGATGAGTCATTTAAATGGAATAATTTTCCTTTGGATTACTAGAGTCACTGAGGAGAAAAAAAGCGTGTGAGTAATTTTCCATGTGTCTAAGGTTCAATATCTTAAATGTTTCACTGGCCTTCTGCATCACAAGGCAGTTTGTTTAAAAATACAAGCCCATCCTCCCCTCTGCTTTAGGATGTCTCTTCCTCTTTAGCAGCCAAAGGCAGGCTCATCAGCGGGGAGCAGTGTCAGCCAATGCCCCTTGTGCTCCTGTGTCATCCTTTTGAGCCAGGAACGAGCATGTCTGCAAAGTCCCTTTCCTCCTTTCCATCATCATCCTGACATTTTAACAACCATAATCATAACAAAAGTTATTAACTACAATCAAAGCTGCATATGCACAATACAAAGGTAAAAATTCTGGAGCTACACAGAGTGTCAGCCAAATAGCCACCCACACAGTTGGTTCTG